>JAGKTI010015128.1:2151-19679 GCA_018397915.1 Birgus latro | reverse complement strand
CGGGGGGGGGGGGGGGGGGGGGGGGGGGGGGGTTAGGTGGGGCCAGGCAGTATCCCCGCTTGACAGCTGGTAGAGGAAGGTCTCCCACATATGCCTACCAAAAATCACCCATGAAACTTGAAAACTGTGCAAATTATGACCCTTGCGATGTACCCATACATCGATGGGTGTAGCTGTGACAAAACATCGCGACGTACCCATACGTCGAGGGGACTCGGCGGGTTAAAAGATGTGCATATACCGGTACTCACAGGATATCTCAATCTGGGAGAAATAGTTCCACAGTGACACTGGCATATTTTTTAGGGTTATATATTAATTTTTGGTGCAAAAACTGCATATTTGATATTAAAATATCTCATAAATTAATTGAGATACAGCTATTTGGTTGAAAATCCTATGGTAAAAAAGTCTGCTGAGAATTTTGGCTGAAAATTTTGCCATATAGCCTAGTGGAAAATACCAGATTCAAAACTTCCTCAGTGTTATCTTTACCTAAAGGAATATGGATACAGTTAAGCATTAAGTTAGCCAGTAATCTATCTATCTATCTATTGCCAGACACCATAATCCCGTAAGGGGTGGCCATTTGACTTTGAGTTATTTATTTTACGGGGAGGGGCACTAACCCTCCACCAACCCACTTGTTGACACGTAGGGAGCACGTATGGTTTGGTTATATGGTTACCATCCAGCGTTGTAAATGGTTTCTTGGCTTACAGGAAACCATTTGGCTTGTCACTCAATGTAATGCCACCTGTAAAGGAAAGAAAAGCAGTAAGAAGTGACAGGAAATATACCAGAAATAGGAAGAAAGGAGGGCAGGCACAGAAAAAGAATGATAAAGGCTAAGGAAGAAGTAGGCAGCACTACATCAAGTGAGTGGATGATGGTCGCCACCACCTACCACTTAGCCAGTAATAAATTGTGCAATATCTATGTTGTGTTCATATGAAGTATTTAAGCAGTGAACACATCTGCCAACGAAGTTGGAGGTGGTTATGTATTCACCTGTCTGTCTGTGAAGATTTTTCAAAAAGCAGTTATCGGATTTTAGTGAAAGCCAGTGGTTAGGTAATCATTGGGTCATGGAAAGTTAGAATTGCTTCTGAAGGAGATCCTAATCTGGGAGCAAAAATAAATATTAAATTTAATCAATGTCAGGGTAGGTATGTCTTCTCAAAGTGTGTGTAACATGGGCGAACTAATACTGTGGAATTAATTACCTCGGCTAACGACATTTGTCGGAGGTTGATTTATAAATTATAAAAAACGATTTAGCTTTTGCAGAGGAATGAGTTCCCTGAGTGCTTTCCAGTTATTAAATTATTATTATTATTATTATTATTGATGTTAAAAAATTGTTACCCATATATTCTTAATGCCAAGCGATGATTTGACAGCCACTTTCTTGGGAAGGTTGAGGCACTTGGTCATGTTGGATGTGTGGAATTTTGTCCATTGTGGGTAGAGATGAGCCTCGGCTATCTGGAGAGTCCTGTGTAGAAGAAGATTTTAAGGGAAAAGTAAACGTGGAAGAAAGGTGAATGGACGTGCTGAGTGAATGTGTGAATAAGCAAGATTAGTGAACACTGAGCAAATTAAAGAACTATCATATATCTCCCTGTCTGCAGGGTTCGTAAGGCAGAAGAGTTTAAAAATAGGAAGCAATGTGACTGTCAAGGAAGCAGGTGAATGGATGTGGTAATTTAATGTGTGAAGAAGAAAATAAGGACGATGAGGAATCTAATCTCTTGACAGATCTCCATTGTGCAAAGTTATGTGCCTCTCCTATCTGCAGGATCCTGTGAGGAAGAAGAGTTTGGGGGTAAAAACATAGCGTGATAGACAAAGGAGAAAGCTGAATGGGTTCGGTAATTATTTGTGTGAGTAAGCAAGGTATGTACCCTGAGGATGTTTAACATATGCCTGATTTCCAGTATGAGCAGAGAGGTGCCTTGCCTATCTTCACGGTTCAGTAAGGAGGAGTGTCAGGATAAGAGGTAGAGTGGAAGGAAAGGAAGAAGGTGAATGGATGTGATAAGCGAATGTGTGAATGAAAGGCATGACCGTTAAGGACTCTAAGGAACTGACAACTGCAATGGAAAATTTGTAACATTTTTAAGCCTATTTTATGCAGCAGAAAAGGAGTGCTACGGCTGCACAGCTATTCCACAGGACTTGTTCGTGACCTGCACCACGCTATAATATTAGTTTCCTGTTACACATTAGCGTTCAACGAGAAATGGCAATTTTAGGCCAAATTAACATGAAAGTTAGTGTCTGACCTGCGTGAGAGGGCAGGGATGAGTGGACTACCTTTGGGAGCACCTATACTGCCCATCCAAGGGATAACCAGTTCGTTGGCCAGGTAGAAGTCACACGAACCTGTTGAGCAACAGAGGATTAATGGCCTGCTGTCATGTTTACAAGTCTCCATAACGTTAACTTTTATCACAGATTTTTCGTCCTTATTTTGGAATTTCAATATACACATTTAATTTGGAAGCAGTCTTATACACAGCATAAGCTGAGAAGCTATTGACACTGTCCCTGGTACATGTGTTTGGATGGCTTTGCCAGTGCAGTTCTTATATTAGCTAATTTATGTACTAGATCTTTTATTATGACCTCTTTTTGAGAAATCCTCAGCGATCACCATTCTGATAATAGTGTCTGGACTGATGTAGATGTGGTCACCCCGCCTCACCAGCGTGTCCAGGTTACTCACAAGGTCCTTACTCGGCAACTGCTTCAGTTTGCCCATCTTGTCCAGTGACTTGCCAATGTCCAGTTTCTGATATGAAATAAACGTGTGAGAGAAATATATCCATTTTTTTTTAAAGTTCTTAAAATGAGATATGCAACATTTTTTTTTGCAGTACTGTTTTACCTCTCCACTACATAACAACTTTTTAAACTATGCGTATCTTGAAAGTGTGCTTTGTGAGTGCGTGACGAGCGAGCGAGCGTTTGTATATATGCCTATCATCATAATTTCATCTTGGTGTACTCTTTCATCATTTCTGGTGAGCCAGTTAATCAGTAACAGAAGAATAACCGAGCTAAAATATTTACTTTCTCACGTTTTCTCTCTCACACGTTGTCTCGATTGTTGTGCATGTAGCAAGGCGCCGTAGCATTTATCACATGTGCAATGTTCAGTTCTCTGCTCCCGACTTGCCGCGTCAACGAACTGCGTCAGTAAGTGCTTGGCTATTGGTCGAATGATAAAACCCAGAAATGTGGCAATTACTCTTACTGGTTTAACCCCCTAAACATAGAAAAAACGTTCATGTAAAATTACGAGCATAGTATCCGATGTTTAGTTGCTAGAATTCATTCAAGAAAACGTAGTGTTATAAGAGAAAATCTTTTTAAAATTTGGTTAGTGGGGGGTATGACAATTAAAGCCCACGGTACATTCTATTGGAAGGCTGAGATTCCAAGGGGTCTCTTTGGTTTAATGAGTAAATATATAGCTAATAACATAATTTAATGAAAGTATCAACTACCTGCTGAAAGTATCTCTTCTCTGTCTCACATAGTAGAAGAGTTATTGGTCTCTGAAAACCGTCACGGTTGAGCCTTGTTGTGTAGGACCCTCATTTCTCATCTGAACGTAGAGTATACATCGCTTCCCTTGCTGCGCTCACTCGCTCGTAGTAGATCGTCGAGTTGAACAGTCCATTGTGCTGTGATATGAAGACATATAGCAATTTCCATTGACCTTTACTACCGAAAACTTCTTTATTATTGTATTTTTGCCATCTCTCGTCGATTTCATATAGGTAAAGATTTTTTTTTTTTTTTTAAATGAAATAGCACCCTTCAGTAACCCACTAACACAGGGCTCCCCTAAGGTGGAAAAAAAAAAGTCTGGTAGCTGCAGGAATATGCTAAAAATATCATATCAAGGTTATATAAAATATATATTTTATATTGTGAATTTTTTCATCTAATCATCTAATATACCACAATTCTGGCTGTGCATTTGTGTGTGTGTGTGTGTGTGTGTGTGTGTGTGTGTGTGTGTGTGTGCGCACACGCGCGCGCGTGTGCTTAGCACAGCCGTAACTATGAAAAGGATTTCAGTGAAACTTGGCAAGATGGTTACAAATGGGTCAGTTTCAATTTCATGGCAACTGAAATTTTCTAATACAGCGTTTTGACTCCTAAAATTTCCCAATGGTATTACAGTTGAATGGCCCGATAGGGCCGCTAAGCACTTGCTCCAACATCGAGGCATAAATTGTTGATTTCAAGGAAAACGAAGTGTGGTCCAGATATGACTCTGATTTGAGCAAGTGCTGAGCAACCCGGTAGGGTCACGAAGCGCTCATTAAACACCTTTATGTATGTCACTGTAGTTACAAATGGGAAACAGCTTACTAGATTTTCTTCATAAAAATTAATATGCACATCTAATGAAACAAGGACAAATTTGCCTTAAAATTAAGTATTTTTAATTGGACTGAATCTTATGGATGCGAACAATTTTACTGCTTGCTTTTATGCTCATACCATCCGATAAATGCTGCTTTAGACAGGGAATCGGATGTCTGATATGACTATGTAGCTCCGCCGATCTCAATGTTTCTGATAAATGAACACTTGATTCATGTTTTTCAAGCAGTCATACACACTGACATCAAGTAGTGGGAAAAGGTGTGTGCAGTTTGATGGAGGACTGTGTGTATGTGACTACCTGGTATGCCTCTCAGAATACTTCAGGATCTCGAGCACCTGCTTTGTGTAAGTTGATGTCTATACCAACAGGACACGGATCTGGAGTTACGTCATTTATGTCCAGTCCTACACTGGGTAAAAGGCTGTCACCACTAATTATCTTGAAATGGGTATCAGATAGAACCTTATCAGTCAATAACCAAATCAGTATGAATCAATCTACCCTGACTGTATGTAATCTAGTCCATATACCAAACTGTTCAGCAATCACTTGGCATATTAAATCAATAAGGGTGGAGAATGTGACACGAAATACCAATGGCACGACCATTTGTTCTAGTACTAACAGGAACTAGAGGTTATTACTTACTGAACTAGTGTTTACATTTTTCATCAGCAATTTACCAGGAAAGCCACAGTGTGAGCTGCTCCCCTTGGCATTATTATAGTAAAGGGTTTGTCGACGACATCCTGGAGCGACTGTATGGGCAGCGGGATGTATCTGACAGCCAGGATGGACATCAGAGTACCACTGTAGCTGCGTGTAAGTACCACCATGGCCAGCATCCACACCCCCAACACTACACGCTCCCACCACCACAACTCCTTAAATGCCAGCACATCTGCCTCAAGACCAATTGATACACAATAAGTACTCTAGCCATTACATCATCACTGTCCCAATGCTGCCACAATAATCTCACTGCTACCACAATAATCCCACTGCTGCTACCACACTCCCACCACTGCCACCAAACTCCCACTGCTGTCACCACAGTCCCATTGTTACCATCATAATCCCATTGCTGCCATTGCAGTCCCATTGCTATAACTATAATCCCATTACTGACACAACACTTCTATCATTTCCACCGCACTCGTCCTGCTGCAACCCCAGTTCCACTACTGGCATCATATAAGACTTATATTCATACAAAAATACTCTAAATTTTAAGCATGCCCCAATCTCGATACATTCCCACTGTCACTGCCCCTCATCTGCTTATACATCTGTCATACACACACAAGAACTGTGAGAGAAAATAGGTACTCTGAGAAACGTGTCATCACGTTCTCACTGCTGTTACCACCTCTGCCTCACACTCAAACACCTGTGATAATACGTGATATGGTCAGCATTAGCATCACAGTACTATATGAGCACTCCCTCCACCACATCCTCCAGCTGCAAACACGTCTGTTACACACACACACACACACACACACACACACACACGGAGCAGTGAGTGAAATATGGCGTGGTTCATATATTGTCCACTGCTTGTCACCAGACTTAGCAGCCTTGTGTTACGGTGTTTGTTCAGGCAGCACTACCAGTGTCTGATTCTGCCATTTTCTTTTCCCCATAATCATTTTCATGCTGTATATTATATGCTTTTTTTTTTTTTTCCTCCAATTAGAGGTGGATACATGAAAACAAGAAAAATGCAGATGAATGTAACTCACCCTGCTGAAGGAGCACACGAATAAAGCTGAACGTGTTAGACAGTAACTTGATCTGGCATGGTGTCCTGGGAGGAAGGCAAGTATGCATCAGCACAATGACAATTAGCAACACAAATAGTGCCGTCAGCATGGCAAACCACACTAATGGCATCAAAGGCAACATGAAGCTCCAGGGATCCACCTCAGGCCTTCCTCTCCTCACTATCATCCTGTTTTGTCCGACGCTTACGGGGAAGGGAAAGTCCATTACAGTTGCTCGGTCTGGAGTGAAAATGAAGATTCCTTGGCCAAGGTCGACCTCCTGTGACAAATTGGTATTGTAAATGTTTGAGCATTATTTGAGTCTTATTGTTTTAGTATAAGAGTATGACTCTGTGTCAGAAAGGTATTCTTGTGTCAGCTGCTATGCTCCACGCCAGCCACTTAGTCCTTAGATTTATTCCGGACAGTCACCTGGAACTCAGGCATTTTTCTTCCTACTGACCGAATTATTATTATTATTATTAAGAACTCCTCATTCTCTTAAGTTCTCATTGACACTGTAAACATTTTTTCAAGATCTAGAAGGCCGGCATTCCAAGACCCTTCGATATAGAGACTTGAAATTTTAAGGACTGGTGTATCTTAGTTGCTCACCTCTTCTAACACATTTTTTTCCCCTTGCACTGGCGCCGCACTAGTGCCCTCTATATTATTTTGTCAATTTTTACCCTCCTGCACAGCAAAAACTACCAGATCGATAGCTTTGTAAATATTCTAGCATGAAGTCTTCAACATATGCTAGTGCACCTGTTTGGATATTGTGCTCCAACAAAATACTTTTTGAGATAATGAGGAAAATCAAAATGGCCACCTGATGCCCAAAATTGCTAAATTGGAAAGTATTTAGCCGATTTTGACCAAACTCTGTGGAAATGTAATGGGTTGTGAGTGAACACGATTTGCCTAATATAAATGACCTTGACCTTTATCTCAAGGTCACAGGTCAAAATCTGTAAAACTTTATGAGTTATACCAAAAATAAAAGCACTTTCTTGTGGACTGTGGAGTTCTTCAAACATTGCTTCAGCAATTTCAGAATAACAGTTATTAGTAGTAGTAGTAGTAGAAGAAGTAGTAGTAGCAGTTGTAGTAGTAGTAGTAGTTACAAGCGAGCGAGCGATATTTACTCTCAGCTAAGTTTGGAAATGAGTAGCCCAGCCAGACCCGACTGTCACGCTAAGCAGAAGCTGATAACGTTACTCCTATGTGAAGTAGAGTTGAAATTCTTTCTGCATATGATACAGCCATTCAATAAATTTTGTTATCAACTAAAAACATACCCATAAAGGCGTAGAAGCCCTCTGGAATCTGGAAAGTTCCAAGGTAGTGTTCGGCTCTAAACGGTGATCGGCTCAATCGCGAAAGCAAATGAAAACAGATTTTTCGTTGTAACACTGTATACAGTATATCAGAGAGAAATTGTGATAACGTGGCACTCGCTCGCGTGGCACTCGCTCGCTTGTCACGAGCTCACAAAGAGTACTTTACAGGTAGTTGTTGTAGCAGCCCAAGGTTCATCCGATATGTGAGCCTTGTGGAACACAGGTTGAAGTTGTCCCCCTTTGGCGATCCACCATCCTCCTTTTGGGGGATAGGCATTGAGTTGAGGGATGTTTGTATATCTAGGCAGTGGAGCCAACCAGTTATATTGATGCCACCGTATGAAGGCATCCCTCACTAGCACCATTCCTACTGTTAAAATGGTGATCTGTACGCAGTATTTCATATTCTTCGTAAAATTCATGTTGGCCACCAGTGAATCCTGGATGGTGGCTGACTGGTTGCAGCACCTGGCTGGTGCAGAATACTGTATTCTGTACCAGCCAGGTGTTACATACTACCCTTTGTGTTTTATTGGCGTTTCTTCGTCACTAAAATAAATTTGTAGTTCGTTTCAGTATTATACAGTGATCATATAGGGAATTTTATATACAGTACTTGTATTAGAGATCTTCTCAATATATGCTTTTTGAAATAATGGAAGCAACCTCAGTAATCTTTCGTAGGACAAAAAGTGAATTGTGTACTCCTACTCGAGATATGACATAAATGAGAAGTATACAGTTTGCAAGTATGACCTGGGGTTGTCAGGTATGGATGTGGAGAGGACGGCTAGTGAGGTACAGACGCTAATAAAAGTTGTGAAGGTCAATTACATGCTCATTACTTTCGTCAATGCGTATTCCTAGACACAACACGGATCACGAGACAGTCAGTCATACTGTGGAAACAAATACCCCAGTCTGAGTCAATAAAATATGGCATTTCTTTTCAAGGAAAATGTATTCCTTGCGGACGTAGGGTATCAGTATAAGGAATGATATTATAGATGCTTGTATTGTATCCCGACTCACAAACAACACGCTCTCTGATCCCCGTGGCTCATATTTGTACCAGTCGGCTGAGATTTGCTTTTACTGGCACTAATTGGTTCGGGATTAACACTAACCTCGCGCCTGTAATCTGGACGGTACAGGAGATTTCGTGGCACCTCTTTCTTAGCGATATATTTAGCATATTACACTAAATTGTTCTCATGGATGTTATTATATCGTTCTGTTACACACAGTTTGCATAAACATTAGTAGAATTGCTATGGGACCTGCGGCGAAGCTCTTGTTTCAGACAGTTTGATGCTCATCGGAAAGCACCCACTTTACTTTGTCTTTCACCTTCAAAGGGCCTACTAAATGGAGAGTGTTGAAGTCGCCGGGTCAACTTTTTGTCCGTGCGAGGATTTTGTGGCTTTCTCCTTCAGTCAGCGTCTTTGACGCTCTTCTTCAAAGACCTCCTTTAAAAAAAATCCGGCAGAAGCAGAAGCTGAAGAAGAACGCTGGCCATTCATAGACCTGCTGGCTATTGCCGCGGGTAAAAACATACAGTACAAGGGGCAAATGATGTATAATGTGCAGAAATATTTGCTAACTTAAAGTTCTACAAATCCTCTTATGCTGCATTGAATTGGCTGTTGGTGTTAATTACTCAGCACATTTGTCGATCTTCACATCCTCTGTCACCATCTATACCCAGATGGAAGAGAAGGTACGGTTCATGAAGAAGTATATTAGGAATCTGGGCAAGGAAAGGAACAGAGGAGAAATAATCTTGATCAAGTTACCTACATCATAGGAGTACATTATATACAAGTACATGCATGTTAACCTGGCGGATTTTTTGTTATTGGTAGATTTATTCCTGTGACTCAATGGGAGGATATGAAAATGTACAACCTTTTCATAGCACTTCCACATCTCAGCATTCAAGAGAGATCTCACTGATGGGCCAACACTTTGAAGTGAACGAACTATAAAAGTGGACATGGGCACTGATGAGCTAATTAAAATTCACTTACATTTCTGTGAATCATACCAACCATTCCGGACCAGGATCCATCAGGCTCTGGTGCACCAAATTTTCCATCAGCAGGCTGGACATACTTAATTCTGGTGAGGGTAGACGAGTGTAAGTCAAATTAATGTTATAAAAATTCGATGGGAAACAATGTATTAATTCCATGTTGCCCATTATGTCTTTTACATTTTAGTCCCGTTCACATCAGGAAGGACTAGACGAACTTAGGAGCTTAGACTGTCTTGTCATTAAATCCTTTTTAATAAAAATACTCTGGATGTAACAAGTATAAACAAATAATATATGCCCTCCTACATCAAGAGATTACTTAAATTCTGTTAAGCAAGCTAGTCCAATACCATATAAAACAGCTGAGGCTGCATTATGTAATATGTAATGTGGTCTGTAAATTGCGCCTTACTAACTTGTGTATTGAGGGGATGGCCCATTCTCCTGTGAGGAGCACAGACATTTGCACTGTTGTATTTAATTTACTAATCACTCATGCCATAATGGCAGTATATCCTCTTCCTTTACTGCCCAGGTCTCACTGCCATTCAAAATTACACTTGTAACACATACCACATACAACAATCCCTTAGCACAGAGGGAGAGCCCCCACAGTGCCAGGAGAGACAGCAGTTCGCTGAACTTCTTCGAACCACTCCTCACTCTAATTATGGAGCTAGCTCCAGCCCCATCTCCAGTAAATAACATGTCTCCCAAGTAACAAAACTCTTCCACACACTCAAGAGACTCACCAGCAAGTTCAATCCTTTCGCACCTGACAATCTCCACATGCTGTCCCTGACACACCTCAACACACGAAACCAGCTTTATTTCGCAGTCTGTCTCTAGTCCCACCACATCTCTAATGCACCCAGTTATCACAAATACTGTGCAAGATGGGGTACTACCCACACCCTTATGGCAAACTGCACATGACCATTATCCCTCTTCTTCGACAGTACTGCCACTCGCTCAAGAAACCATCAATTTTGATTTATCTGCATTTACTCTCAAACCCTTGTCTCCCTTACCATCCCTCCACTTGTTAACTCTTTCCTCCACCTCCCTTTCATTCTCAGCAATCAGTACCAAATCATCAGCATGCAACATCTCCCATGGGAGTCCCTTTTTAAAGTCAAGGGTTACGGCTTCAGGCACCATGACAAACAATAAGGGTCTCAAGACTGACCCCTGATGCATGCCAACATTCACAGAAAAGTCATCTACTCAAATCTCCATTCACTCACACCTGAGTGCAAGCCCCCACATGCAAAGCCATAACCACTCTAACCAGCCACTCTTCGATCCTAAGCTTTCTCAATGTCCATTTCTCCACATCCCTAGGGGCTCTGTCGATGGCCCTCGCCAAATCAACAAAAAACGAAGTCAAATCACATTTCTTTCCTTTCGCATATATTTTTTTCTGAAGCTGTCAGACAATGGTTCTTTTGCGTGGCATAAACGTAAAGTGTATCTCAACAATATTCACTCTTTCTCTAATCATACCTTCTAGAACTCTCTCTGTTACCTTCATTATCTGGTCTAAAAGTTTTATGCCAGTATAATTTCCTTTTTCTAGAGTATCACCCTTCCTCTTTTGCATGGTTACAGTAACACTCCTCAGTCAGTCATCTGGGACGACACGCGCATGTATAATCCTATTAATCAAATCTGTGACCTTGAGGGACACTCAGTGGAGCACATCTCTCCGACAAGGGCAACGTAATTTCCAAACCGCTCTTCATAATCCGTTTGGTTTTCTCATCACTGATTAGGGTTTCGCAACAAGTGTTTTCCGGGTACAGAATCTGTAATAAGATCCAGATCGGTCCCAAAAGTTAACCAAATTTGGTCCAAATCTCTCTTTAAGTTTTTGAATGTCTGCTAACAAACAAACAAACAACCAAACAAAATAATTAATCTATTGTTCCCAGAGCCATGGGCTATATACCCGCCAAATTTGGACCAAATCTCTCTTTTAATTTTGAGTAATTCTGCTAACAGACAGACAAACAGGAGTGGAAACATACTCTTCTTGTAGGAGAGAATAAACCGACTCCTATATCTCCTGAGGTTTTTAGCATTTCAGCAGTCAACCCAGACACACCTGCTGCCATCTCCAACTGCATCCTGCCTATTGCCTTACTCACAGTAGAAGCATCAACGAAAGGCCAAGGGCCAGACACTGGATCCACATCTTCCTTGTTGCAGTCAAACTCCTCATTCTTTCCGACAAGGTGTATGTTTTCATTCCTGTTTGTTTGTTTGTTTGTCTGTTATAAGGATTACTCAAAACTAAAAGAGAGACTTGGACAAAATTTGGCTGGGAGATCCCATGTCCCAGGGAACAGTCAGTTAACTTTTGAGACCGATCCGGATCAAATTACAGGTTCTAGATCCAAAAAAACTTTTTGCAAAACCCTAATTAGTAATGAGAAACCCTAACCCATTATGGAAAGTGGTTTGGTAATTACATTGCCCAGGTCGAGGAAATGGCCTCCAATGAGTGCCCCTTTAGTTCAGCAAATGGTAATAATGGTCTCTCCAGGCGTCATTAACATCCTCAATGTTGACCAGTACCTTTTATCATTCTTTACACATTGCCTACCTGTGATAGCCCTGTCTTTCCTATTCGTCTAATTTGTCTCCTTAAATATCTTATTCTTCCTTTTAGTGCTATATAGGTTTTCCAGTAAAAGTCTCTAAGACTAAGATTTTGTGCTGTGTACCTCTTTTCTAAGGCTATGCTTGGCAGCCAAGTATTCCTCTTTTTTGCCACCCGTTTTCCATTCCTGGAAAAAACTTTCTTTTCTTCTTAACTGGAGCTTCTACATCTTATCCAACCACCATTATACCTTACGTCTTGGGGGACCCCTTGTCCATCCACACACTGAAGTAGTAAATTTCAGGAGATTGTTCTTGAGAGCTCTGTGCTCTTCATTAACAGTTCTTTCAACAGCTCCCTGTTCAGCCAACACTCTACTCATCTCGCAACAGAAAGCATACCTTATTTCTTGTTTTTTTGACCTCTATATTTTCCTTCTGTGCTAATAGGTCCCCTTCTTCACCTCCCACTCTTTAAGCACCATGTCATATAATTTGTGTTGCTTCACACACTTTTCACTCCCTATAACTTTAACATCCTTCACCAACCTTCTATCAGCCCTCCTGACCGAGAAATAGTTACTCTGGCTGCTATTTCCCCGAGACTCGTATGTAATCAACCTACTGTCTCTTTTGCTGAAATGTATGTTGCACACAGTCATGTACATTGCCTCCATAAATTTGAGTATCCTTTTCTCTTCCACATTCCTCGTACCATATGCACATCCCCCATGTACCCCTTCATATCCTACCTGCTTTGCCCACATGACCATTTAATCCCCTCCCATAACTGCAATCTCATTATCCCCCATACCACTTACCCCACAAATCAAGTCATCCGAGAATCTATGTTTTTCTACATCATCCAAGCCATCCTGTGGAGCGTACGTCGATATCAATGAAATCGTGAGCTTACTGGACAGTATTTTCACTGTTACAATCCTTTCATTCACCCTCATTTCATTCATGATGTATTCCACCCATTTTACAATAACCAGCACACCCACACCATCATATCCATCTGCACTTCCCTGCCAAAATAGCTTACACATTGCAATCCCTCCCTGAAATCATTCTGGCTGATCTTCCCCTGTACCTAACTTCCTGGACACTAACAACATCCAGCTACCTCCAACTCATAGCCTCAGCCACTTTCCTCGCTCTACCCTTCAAACTGCCCACATTTCAAGATGTCACTCTGATTATCTTGGGCGATTCACTTTCCTCAGGCTTGCTCTGGTTTTACTCATTGATTTTTCATGCCGGTAAAAATAAAATAAATGGACAGAGAGACCTCAGGCCCCACCCACCTGCACTGTCCCAAGTCCAGACATGGGGCCTAGGACCCATAGCTCACCAGCCATGGCCTGAGGCTGTGACAGTGGTCTCGGGGCACCCTGTCAGGACTGCTAAAAGGACACATTCCAAGTGCACCTGGTCATTGTAACTAATCTGCCATAATGCACCCACTGATAGTGCAACCTACTGGGGTGCTGTTTCCTGGTTCAGGCCCCTCTCTAATGAGTGGAAGCAGCAGCCTGGGAACTGCACTGCCCAGTACCCTCTGGTACAGATCCGAGCCCCTTCCCATCCTGGTCCCCAAAACTATACCAGCAGAGACTGCATCACACATCCCCTGAGATCCATCATTGTGTAATGGGGGCAAAGTTTTCTCTTCGCATGCCCTTGCTGGCTGTCAACCTCTGTGACTTAGTGAGACACGTTCTGTGCAATGTAAAGTGCATGTAAAATAGTGCATGAGGTAGCTAAAGAAAAGTGTTTTGGAAGTTATGCTGGCCTACTTTCCTTGTAAGTACCACATTGAAAAGGTCAGCAAACAGGGATGGTCAGGATATCATGATGGCTAGTGAAACAGGAGCTTTACTTCTCCCTATCACCAGCATTCTCATCCTTCTCGGGAGTACCACCCTGAGCGGCTAGTGTTACAGCACCAGTAGATGCCAGTTAAGGTGTGTGAGGTGTCCCTGCAATACATGAGAGTTCATATGGGCAACGCATAGACCCTATATTTTCCATACGTGAAGTTCATAGCCTCTGCAATTGCATCCAATAGCGAGCCTCTGGGATCAACAATTCTCTTGCCCTCTGGAGCATGAGGGTCGTCCACCACTCTGGTACACGGAGGCAGGAACAGACGCACCACTACCAGCTCAGGCCCCTCAGACAGTCTAACAAGAGAGGGACAGAGGATGAGTTAGTTTGTGAGCTAGATGTGCTCATGGGAAGGAATCATGCTTGCACAGTATTTTTTAGGTAAGATGCAGTTACAAAAACACACACAAGCATACTAAACAAAGAAAATGGCAGACATTGTGCGGTTGTTGGCAGATCTGAGGGAAGGAAAGGGACAGGAAGAAATAGGTGTAGCAGGGACGTACCTAGAGATTTTGGGGCCCGGGAGGGCTAGGTTCTTTGCGGGGCCTTGCTCCAACATCTACTGAGATTTGATGAAAAAGATTTGCAATGAACAAACATGCTCCACCACTTAATTGATTAAAAAAAAGACCAAAGCTAACCCACTAGATTAAGAATAAGCATTCAGCTCTATGTACAACTGAGTTAAGATGTAAGCAGATCGGGTTACATTAAGAGTATTTTAATTAGGGAGGTGTGTACAATTATCATTCTGTCAGCCTAATCTCAGGATAGAGGAAAACACACAATGCTGGTAATACAGTATATTCTTTCTTTACAGTACAAAATCCAACAAATATTATAGTACATTGACTGGAAATTATTACTATTATTATTATTATTATTATTATCATTGTTAATAATGCTATTTTTATTATTATTATTATTTTATTATTATTATTATTGTTATTTGCTGAATTATTATTTATGCAGTTCATGTATGTACAGATGCTATCAATATTCCCTGAACGTTACTTTACTTTCGAAACGCTTTTGGTAGCTGTTTAAAGCATTATAGCCAGTAAAAATATATATATATATTGTTGTAGTTTTGGCGGTGTGAATAAAATTAAAAAAGTAATAATGACAGGTCTCTCTTGCATCACATAATAATGACAATATTTTAATGTACAATGATATCAGTGTACAACAAAGAAGAAAAGTTGCTGGTTCCTTGAAAGCGTTGATAATAAAAAGGGAAGTGAGCATGGATGTGAAAAAGCTACTACATGGCAGTATCGTGATACCAACTCTAGCGAAGCTTGGACCTTGTTGGAGGAACAGAAGTCAAGAGTGAGAGCAGTGGAAATGAGTTATTTGAGAGGAGCTTGTGGAGTCACATGGAGAGACAGACTGACAAATGAGGAAGTGAAGGAGCGTTGTGGTGTGAAGGTGCATGTGATAGAAAGCGTTAAGAAAAATACACTGAGGTGGTTTGGCCATGTGGAGAGGATGGAGAGTGAGAGAATGACGAGGAGAGTGTATGTGAGTGAGGTGGAGGGGGGGGGGAGGGAGGGGGAGGCCAAGGATGAGATGGAGGGATGGAGTGGAGAGGTATATTAGAGAGGGGTGTGTGAGCTGGGAGCAGGGCAATGAAATGGCGGGGGACAAGGTGATATGGTGGCGATTTGTTTGCGGCCACCCCTTACGGGATTAAGGCGTCTGGCAATAGATAGTTAGATCGATAGATATCAGTGTTCAGGGAATAATGAAGGCAACTGTGTAAATATATCCTTATTGTATAATGTCAGTACAAATGTAGTTAAGGTACCGTAGATAAAGTATAAGGTAAAATGAAGAATAATCATGAATAAGCAGGCAAAGGAAAAGTTCACTGATCTTTGAAAGTATCAAAAAACAGTTTCCACATTTTTTTTCTATTGCTTCACTAGCTTCTGGGGCTTCAAGAACTAAAAGCCAACATCATGCAGGTAAAGATTATGGCAAAATTTAATTTTGAATTTTCGTTTAATTCTTACCTGACGTTATTAAAATACAGTCGACTCCTCATGGCATCAAATCAAGACAAAGATGAATAGTTTCAGGAGAAGTAAAAAATATCTTGTACACTTTACTGGAAAATCACATGAGAACACTCAAGTATTCATTCCACATTGCCTCATGTCGTGCTTTCATTGTTGTAAAATCCTCTGTCAAATCATCAACATCAATTATGTCCAATAACTCTGACTCAGCTGACATCAGAGCCAAGCTGCTGAGTCTGTCTTGAGACATTGTGTGCTGCAGATAGGTTTTATTCAGTTTTAGTTAGGTTTTATTCAGTTTTAGTTTTGAGAAGCTTCTCTCACAGGACGCAATAGAGGTTGTCAGAGTGATCAAAATTCCTATTGCAGTTGTCAGGCTGGGACAGGCATCATTACCATATGCAGACAGCTTCTTTAAAATATCCTCTGGTGCTTTTGGTCCCTCCTTATTATGGAAAAGCAGTTGTGCATCAATGATATCATTGAAAAATGAATTTGGCTGAATTTCATCATAAAAAGAGGCAGTCAACACTGTTTCTGCAAGGTTTCCTCATCCATTGACTTCATGAGCAAATTAGTTTGAAGAAGAAATCCAAAGCGGCCAAGATGGTCCCTCAGCCTCTGAAATCTATCCTTCACTTCCATACCAAGTCTGTTAAGTACTTCTGCTGTGATACGTTTAAACTCCACTTCCATTGGCAGTTCTTCATCTGACATTCCCTCTCCACCCAATCTTTTCTTTCCTCTCGTTTTGTTGTTGGAAACCCATAGCTTCCTTGTTCTGTATACTTGATGGACCGGGTGATAAGTTTCTCCCTTTCCTTTACATCTGCCAAAAGCTTGAAAGGGATTCTACTCTTTCAGCAGCCACTTTTATGTTTAGACCAAGCATTTGCAGTTTCTTTTGGACTATATTGATGTGGCTCAGGATAGTTGACTAAAATTGCAAATAAGCAAAAAGCTCATACTTTTCTACTGGAAGAAGAAGGGTTCTTGCTTTGCTCCTTGTGTCCACTCTTTCATCTGCACATTCTGCAAATTTCTCCAGCAGCTACCCCTGATGCAGGGGGTCACCTTGACGTGGTGGCGAGGCTTGAAGCGTGGTTGGTGGTGCCACCCACTTTGGAGGCATGCCTACCTTTGTAGGGTTCAGCATTTGTCGGCCTCGTGGACCAAGCACACCCTACATCACTAGTGGAGGAGGCCTGCTGGTGATGTTAGTCCCTGCCCATTTGCCATCTAGGGCGGGACCGTTGCCCTCCCCACGTGTTTGTCGCGCGTGGCGTCCCGTAATGCTGGGAGACGGGAGTCCTGGAGGTTGAGCGATGCTGCACGATGCGCCCTGCAGCTAGCAATACACCTCTTTGGTCCCTTATTCTGGCTAGACGGGTGGCCTGGTTGGGCCTTAACAGGTCAATCGGCTAGTCATGCGTTGGCTAGGGTCAA
>JAGKTI010015127.1:6070-20851 GCA_018397915.1 Birgus latro | reverse complement strand
TATTTAACCAGAAAGTCTCAGATAGTGCATACCTCCTTCAGTGCTAATAAAAACTATGATTCTCTGCTGTAAATCCTCTTTTCCACCAGAGGAATAGTTTATTGTCTCACACAGTAAGTTAATTCTACAGTCTTAGTCTGCCTTGTTACTCATTCTCAGTGAGCGCATCCTTCTGTCAAAGCCATGAAAGTTTATTATTTTATTATTATTATTATTATTATTATGTATGTATGTGTGTGTGTGTGTGTGTGTGTGTGTGTGTGTGTGTGTGTGTGTGTGTGTGTGTGTGTGTGTGTGTGTGTGTCAACCTACCTTTCCACCTACCTATCCATCCATCTGTGTATTTTTCCACATATCCATCAACGTGTTTGTTAATACTGCACATCCATAACAATCTGTACTGCAATCTGTCCATTCATCTTTACATATCTTTTAATCCACGTATCCACCAGCCTGCCTCTATCCACTCCATCCATCTGCAAGAGAGGGTCCCTACTCAGTGAAGGATGCTGAATGAACACACACACACACAATTTGTTTCCCCTCTGCATATATCCTTTTGACGTGAGTACCAAGAATTTCAATTACCTCTTGGTCTTTATTAAACACTGAACCAAAAGCAAGTTTATCTCTGTCTATCTGTCTGTCTGTCTGTCTGTCTGTGTAAAAAATAATCTGTCTATCCATCCATGTGTATATTTGTGTTTGCTTACCTCTCTAACCTGTCTGTTTAATTAATTCATATCTTTCTGTCCCTATCTGTCTGTCTGCCTGTGCCTGTGTCTGTCTGTCTAACTATCTACCTATCCTCTCTCTCTCTCTCTCTCTCTCTCTCTCTCTCTCTCTTTCTCATGATTACACCCACGAGGGGAAAGGATATGACAAGCAACACACTCCCTCACAAACCCGCATCATGCTATCATATACTGAAAGCTCCCTAACACCTATTCCTAAGCGATTTATTTTGCTTATTACAACTTTCTGTCCTATTCTGTGTTATATAAATCCTTCTAACATCGCCATACTCTGCATATATAAAGTACATGATGATATTAACCAGCCATATCCAAAAATAAATCGCTAAGGGAGAGGTGTTAGGGGGCTTGCTTATCTACGAGAGAACGGGTCTTTATCCATACATTCTCTCAGCACTTTTAGGATTAACCGTCTGGGGATTGGAATTTCTCTCAGCTGAATAAATCCACCTTGAATTACCCTGGAAAAGTGTCTTAGTTCATTTTGTAATCCCCTTCAAACCTCAAGACTTTAAATTATTCTCGGTAAATCCAGACAAGTTGATGCAGTTTAGGAGTGAATTTTCAGACTGGAAGGGTAAGAAATGGCCTTTGCTTTCCGCTGTTAGACATCATTCAGAAATTAAAAAAAAAAAAATCGTAAGGAAGCAGCAAAAATACACATACACACAAAAAAAAAAAAAAAATGAGAGGTTAAAGAGAAAGAGAAAGATTTAACTTAACCATGACTGAGTTTTTCGTCAGAGCAAAGTCACTTTTTGCTTGGATTAGAAATTTACCCTCTGAGGTCATTGCTGCGAAATGTGTGGGGATTTCTATTGCTGTTTTAAATATTTTAGGGACCTCACTCCTACTGAAAGGATTAATGAAGGTTCAGCCTAGTATTTCCAGTAAGGAAAAGCATGTAAGTATATATATTATGGTGTCCTGGAAGCTCATGTAGTAAGGGTTGTAATGAGAAAAATCATCCACTTTCTATGTTACCATCCACTATCGTCTTCATGTATTTTTTCGTAGTTCGATTCACAGTGCTGTTTTAGATATTGTTTTGGGTTATAGTCATTAAAAACACTAGTCATGAGTATAGAGCCTGCTAACATGGGGTGAAAGTGGATAATTTGTCTTTAACACCATTAAGATATAATAAAGGCTCACTACTCCATAACCACTGGGAATAGCACGTATGTTCAGTGAATATTTGTCATAAAATAGCCAAAAGAATCACCCCCTAAAGTTATTGCGACATCTCCCGGGACACCTTGAATTAAAAGTTTGTTTCTTTAGTCTGTCTCTATACTCGTATATATATCAGCTTGTTTCTGCATTCTGTTTCCATGTCCATACATATTTCAGACTGTTTCTTCAGTTCTGTTTCTATATCTGTCTACACCAGAGAGAGAGAGAGAGAGAGACGGACAGACAGACAGACAAACAGACAGACAGAGACAGAGATTCATCAGTTTCCGTACCCATATGGTAAATAAATATTTCACTGTCAATAAAGCTTTCAGGGTCCTGTCACTCATTATCAGCAGAAGAAAAGTGTCTGGTGTTCCCATGAATACTGTACAAGAGAAAACGCGACTATAAGAATACCTACTGATCATATTGCAGAACATCAGAACACTACTTTTCTCCGGCCAATACCAAACGATCTTATTCGGCCGAAAAGACCCTAGATATTCCAGTAACCACAAGACAAATATTCACCCTCACAGACCCCACCGAAGTCAGGAGGGTCAAATTAAGAGATCCGTGTATGTGGTCTTGTTCTGTGGAAAGAGGTAGGCTTAATTAACGTGGAGGGAAGAGTGAAATGTAAGCTAGTTCAGTGTTGGCTGAGGCAGAGCAATAGGAAGGGAGGGCACGGTAGAGGAAACCACCTTGATTAGGGGATATGCGCCGCTCTCTGGGATGTGGGATGGCTGTCTCTCCGTCTGTATCTGTCTTTCTAAATGTCTGTCTGTATCTACCTACCCACCAACTTACCTGTCTAGCTTTCTATTAATCTATTACTTGACGCATTTTCGTCCATAAGTTTATAAAATTGCTTAGTAGTTGAATAATGATCCATACATTATATGAAGAGGATGTGATGGTTTGTGGCCTTTGGGACGTGTATTCAGTCTATCCACACAATTCCCCATTTCCTGACGCACTGTTGCCCAGAAGTTCACCGATAACTGTGGTTTAATAACGAGTGAGAAATAGGTCTTTGGTAGTGTTTGAAGGGTTTGTGGTGGTGTGGTATGTTTTTATGTCAGTGTGTCTATTGCTTGATGTATTTTCACACGTCAATACAATCCAACGACGATATTTTTCATGACACACTTGCTACCCCAAGACAGTATTTGGCAACTACTAGAACGTTTTTGCAAAAAATTTTAAACTAATCCAGACTGGTCGTAACAGGTCAAGTGATAGTTCAGGTGAGATAACTTGATCTATATAGACTGTCCAAAGGCGTCTGGAATCACATTATAAGCGTCACCGTGTTCAATGGAGTTATGTTACCAGGAAACTCTACAAACCCTTCTCTGTCTTGTCATGATGGATTTACGAATATGTGATCCCAGCAATAGGGTCGTTTTCCTTATACAAAATGTATAGAACCAGTTCTTTACTGTTAGACTCTCCCTGGATGGATCGCTAGAATTACAAAAACGTATACCTCACACAGGAAGCCTACCAGCCAATCACAATGGCACGAATCCGACACACTCCCACAGCCAGCCAATGGTGGTTCAGCCAATAGGAGTCGGGCGCTTATACCTTTTAGACTGCAATTACTGAGTGAAAGTGGGAATACTGCCAGCTGTCAGCCAATGAGGGAGCAGCTTACACGAAGCATGGGTAGCGTTGCTTTGTTTATGCAGGTTTAATGGAGGCACGCTTCTTGTGGTACGTGCTGCATGTACGACCGATTTTTTGTATATTTTGCGAGTGTTGTAGTGCTTATTACGCACCATGAGTGATACTGAGCATGCAGAAGTGTCTTTTAGTGATGAGGAGAAAGAAATAGAGGAGCCTGGCCCCTCCATTGTTAGAAAAAGAAAGCTTAATGTGAGTGAGTGGAGAGTACACAAAACCAAGCATTTGCGTGACACAGGGATGGAGTATATTGGTCCTAACACTGGGAAAAACGAGCGTGCACGAAGGATTGGACCTCCATGCAATAACGGGTGTTTTGACAAGGTTCCTCGAGAAGTGATTGAGGAGTGTTTTAAGTTCTTGACCGGAGGGAAGAAGTTTATAATGGTGAGTATCAAAAATCAGTGTTCATGGAAATGGGGTTATCATTATTTTCTAGTCATATTAGTATTATTGTGACTGGAAAAAAAGATAAAACTAGTATGTTAATAAAAATATAATAATATTAATTTTTTATCAACACGTTTTGCATAATCACTAGAAAAATATTATTAAAATAATATTATCAAGGAATATACAGGGCCCCACATTAGTAACCTCTTCTCCATTGTTTTCCTTCAACAGTGTAATGGCTCAGTGTGATATGAACATTTTTCAGTGATGTTATAGTAATGTTGATGCCTTTGAACGTATTGCAGCTAACTTATACATACTTCTGTTGCACTGTAATGAAACTGACTGTTAAAACATCTAAGGGATATATCTCTTTAAAGAAACGTAAACCACTTCAGTACCTTTAATGGTTATGTTGTGGCACATCAGTAGTTTTATGTGGCATTTTCTTGTTTTTTAAAAAGTGGTGCTTACGATAATGTACTTCTGCCTCCTGCACTGGTCTGGTTTACACAGTTCCCCACCTGTTTTTGCACACAACGCTGCATGATGGGAGCACACGAGAAGAACGAGGGGTGTCCCACGGTTAAGCTACGAAGATGGCAGACATAATCAATAGACAAATAGGCTGTGTGAGAGAGAGAGAGAGGCATACTGTCGACATGTAGTGACGTGAGTAGGTGAACAACAGTGGTTACAGAGGTGAATGACCAATTAGACCCAGTTTGAGAAATGTCAAATCTGGAGAGAAGGGTAAATTTTGTGAAGAAGGTAAAGACAACAGTTACAAGAAATTCCTAAGCATATATTTTTTTTTCTAAGACCTTGGAGACCCCTTGGGATTGAAACGCTAGGTACAGTCGGGGTCAGGAATATCGCTCCAGTTTTTAGTTGAACAGTTATGAAACTTTTACACAACTTTATGGAACGTTTGTTGGGGTCCGAAGATCGCAAGACTGGGTTTCAAAAATAAACGTTCTCTGTCTCGTTATTTTTCGGAATGAGGTGGTTTGGCCATGTGGAGAGGATGGAGAGCGAGAGACTGACGAGGAGAGTGTATGTGAGTGAGGTGGAGGGGGGGAGTGGGAAGGGAGGCCAAGGCTGAGATGGAGGGATGGAGTGGAGAGGTTGATGTGAGAGTCGGGGTGTGAACTGGGAGCAGGGTAGTGAAATGGCGGGGGACAGGGCGACATGGAGGTGATTTGTTTGTGGCCACCTGTTACGGGATTAAGGCGTCTTGCAATAGATAGACAGGTGGATCAGTATTTACGTCCACTGCTGCACATACAAAGAATCTGTCACACTAGAGAAGCAAAATACTAGACTGATAACGCTTAAGGGTGACGACTGCTACATGGAGAGAGTATGATATGGAGCACGATAATGAGGTGACTGTGAGGTAACGTGATAAAAAACCAAGCAAAGTGACCCCAAATATTCATGCCTATATCATAATTAATGCTGATTTTTAAGGAAGCTCCCTAACACCTCCCCTTTAGTGGTTTATTTTGGAGTATGGCTTGTTAATATCCACTGTCTTAACACCTCTCTTTGGTGGTTTATTTTTGGGAATGGCTTGTTAATATCCTTTTGTGCGTAATTTATGGTCTGTATGTTCGTATATGTAAGCCTTAAATTACACAGAAGATAGTAAGCTGTAACAAGCAAAATAAATCACTTAGGAAGAGGTGTTATTGACCTTCCTTAACCTACGAGAATACGGACCTAAGACTCAAGGAATTTCACGCAACCACCACTTACCGGAAGCATTAAGATTGTGGGAGATGCGTGCTAAAACAAACCCACTTTTTTTTTTTTATACGTGATTCTCCTAGCAGTATAGAATTCATCGCTTCAATTCTTTGGTTGTGATTTTTCTATTTTGCATTTTATTTCACATAACGCCAGACGAATCAACTGAGTCTATGAGAAGCCTTGGACACAACATTTTTAAACCAAGAAGTGCTAGAATCGACGCAGGACAGAAGAGGTTTTCCTAAGGTGAAGCACTGTACAGGGTTCCATTAGTGAGGCATCTAATATGAAAAAATCCCTGGGGTGTTACTGATTGAACGAGCTGCCTCAAGAGATTCTCCGACATCGAAACACTAAGCTCTAATAGCACTCTGAGTACTTCTAACTCAGCTGTACTATTGTCTAAGCGACTAATTCAGTTGGTCAAAAACGTTCAGAGAGAAGGGGAGGCCGAGGATGAGATGGAGAGATGGAGTGGAGGGGTATATGAGGAAGAGGGTTGTGATCTGGGAACATGGCAATGAAATGGCGGGGGACAGGGCGACATGGAGACGATTTGTTTGTGGCCACCTCATACGGGATTAGGGCGTCTGGCAATAGATAGATAGATAGATGAATAAACTGTAAAATGACTAGTGACACGAATTGGCATCATCATCATCATCAGCAGCAGCAGCAGCAGCATTGTAACCTTCCTTCCACCAGTGCATGGGTTGCGGTAAAATTCAGAGGCAAGGAAAGAGAAAGTACGAGATTGGGAAGACTACGGAAGCATGCCCAGCTAGACAGGCAAGAGCATCATTCACACAGCATTCAGAGCACAGATTCCCGGCTCCACCTTTATCCTCCACGCTCTGTCTGGCAAGTGTATGAGACGTGCACCTTTAAAGAAAAATACTCAGATATATGGTAGGAGCTTCACCGTATAAAATATTTTCCTCTCTAGGGCAGGATTTGTCATTTAGTTGCTGTATGAAAACGTGAGAATATGAGTGTGAAATACGATGTTACGCTGATTCCTTTTGTACTTAGAGAGAGAGGGAGGGAGGGAGAGTCAATATGCATTTAAGTGAAAGACATTAAACCAATTTATTCTCCTTTGACGTTAGTAGAATTATGAAGCGTCAAATGTTTTGTATTTAGAAGAAGTCGACACACACACTGTGGTAATGTCTATTGTGAAGATATAAGAACGTCGACCTGATTTAGACCATCTTCAAGTATCTCTTCTACGTTTTGGACCACTGAAGTTTTGAGGATGGGACTGTGTAATCAGAAATGTTTGAGAAATGTGGAACAACTTTATTCCAGGGACGTGGTATAAATTTCAATCTTGTTTTCGCTAAAGAGTTTGATTGCTCTTGGGATAATTTTTGTACCTGGAGGGATGAGGTGCAATCTTAAATTTCCGTTTCACTAATTAAAGTTTGTCATAAGGTGAATAGCAGCTCCTTGAGGCAGGTAAATTAAGATAAATGAACAAGGTGGGTCTTAGCTGCTCGTCTACATTCCGTCAGGCGATACCTCCTGCATAAAGAGGAGGGATTTGTTATCGTTATTAATATTTACTCATTACAATTTATCAGTTTTCCAAGCTCACAGAAGCAAATCGAGGCCTGTATTATCGTTGGTTAAGGAAGGTCCCTCACACCTTTTCCTAAGCGATTTATTTAGTTTATTACATCTTACTGTCCTCTCTAATTACAATGAATCCTTTGAATGTCGCCACACTTTGCACAAACAACGTTCAAAAGAATATCAACAATCCATATCCAAAAATAAATCGCTAAGGAAGAGGTGTTAGGGAGCTTCCTTAACTGCCTTTGTCTTCTAAACGGGTGGCTGTGGTGTAATCGGTAGCACACCGGCACGCAACAGAGAAGTCTAGGGTTCGATTCCCAGCCAGTATGAGACTGTTCCGATATGCCTTCTTTTCCCCAGCACCACATATGACTTAGGGACCTGGACTGTGAATAAGATGGTTGCATGTTATAAGCTTTTCCACTTCGTACGTTCTTTTACTTTTTATCTTCTTCTTCTTCTTCTTCCTCTTCCTCCTCCTCCTCCTCCTCCTCCTCCTCCTCCTCCTCGTTACTTTATCTGTTATTGCCACCGCACCTTCGACAGACCCCACAGACCTAGGAAAGAAAATTAACCGGCCCTCAAGAGAGACTTTCGGTAAGACGAGAATGTTAATGATGAGAGTTAATGAAAGTAAATGTTTGGGTCGTGGCGGTGAGAGAGAGAGAGAGAGAGGGAGGGAAGAGAGGGAGAGAGGGAGGGAAGAGAGGGAGAGAGAGAGAGAGAGAGAGAGAGAGGGAGGGAGAGAAGAGAGAGAGAGGGAGAGGCCTTGTTAGGTTGTCTGGCTTGAATGTTGACAAGGATATGAACACTAAATATAGAAGCACAATTAAAGGATGGCATAGCAGGAGAGAGAGAGACAGACAGACAGACGGACAGAGACAGACAGAGAATATATACAGTAACTGAAAACGAATCTACAGAAACCACACCAAGAAACCAGAATATAACCTTCATGATTTCTGGCACATATTGGTAAGGAGGAGGGCAGTAAATATCATACCTCCACCTGATTGCCCCCAAGTAGTATAACCCTTTGAGCCAGGCAGATCCCTTTACAATATATTTCACACATCAGGTAACGTATCAGGTAACACATCAGGTAGTGACGCATCAGGTAAAACACCTTCTCTCTTTTAAAAATCATTGGGAAATAGCACTGACACTGATTGTATTATTATTATTATTATTATTAGTTAAATATTTGCCTCGTTCCCTGACATATTCCCTTCTCTATACCAACTCTGTTACCTATATAATATTACACTGCTAATGCAATTATAATTTGTTTTTTGTTATCTATGGATGTGGTTCTGCATTACCAAACCCTTACCAATTTATCCTCCATTATTTACAGGTGCTAAATGTGTATATTATCTAACTGTTGTCTTGCCATCTCACAAGGAATAAATGAAACTCCCTTGCATTACCTCAGTTTCTCGGTTACTAAATATTTATGTACGATACGAGTTAAGAGTTTTGTATTTGGGTTTGTCATGCGGTTTTTGGATTTTCATGCTACTGGCTCTGTACTCGTGTTTCTTGAGCGTTTATGGCAACATATAGAACAGAAACTAACAGAGGAGTAATACATTTTTCACGTCACGTACTCAAGATTACCAAGAACATAAGAGTGCCACATTTTTCACATAACATACAATTACCAACAAACAGGATAACATTTTTTTTAGATCACATACTTAAAATTACGAACAGCATAGGAGTACCACATTAAATTATTTCACATCACATACTCAGAATTACCAACAGCATAAGAGTACCCCATTCTTCACATCACATACAATGACCAGCAACAAAAGTGTGCTATATTTTTCACATAAGATACTCAAAATTACCAAAAGCGTAAGAGAACTACACTTTCAGTATCACATACCCAGAATTACCAGGCTTACCAAACAGCTAAAGTTTTTGACGGCGATTGTTGAAGAGGAGGAAGAGGATGAGCAGGAATGATATTAATAAGAAGAAGAATATGTAGAGGATGAAATAATAGGGGGGGAAAAACAGAGCCAATGGTGCAGACTGATTATTTTGGAAAGTTGAGCATCAGATTTATGACTGAGGGAGTGCGAGTGGCAAGAAAACAGACAGGGTAACGTTAAGCATGAAAAAATGGTGCTGGGGCGATGAAGGATGCACCGGAAAAACCAAGGAAAGGGTGTTAGTGATGCGGAAAATGAACGGAGGACAGTCGGGGCGAGAAGCAGTAAAACATAAGGGCGACACACCGTGAGGCGGAAGTAACGAGGGCGGGAGGTAGTGTGAGGATGCAGTAATGCAGAACTAAGTGTCAACTGGTGTAACTTTCTTTAAGAGACACAACACGGGGACGACCTATAATTTTGATTCCTTAAGCTGATTTTACGTTATTGATTCCTTCAGCTGATATTACATTAGTTCCAAAGGCGAATAAAGTCATGTGATAGTAAAAAGGAAACTAATGGAAATTGTATATTTTTTGGATTGAAGAGATTAACATTTATTGGCCCCTCTTACTCACTCTGTAATGAAGAAAACTGTATGGAGTTAGTAGGAACAACTATTAGGCAATTAACCCATTAATGACGGTAATTTTCTGTTCGTAATAAACATGTCGGTTTTGTGTGAGACTTTGTGTTCATTTACTGACTTGCTCCTGCTCTGACGAAACTCACCATAAACTAAAGGAAACAAGGCAAATGAGATCTCTGGTAGCCGCACCCAACCCTGACATTTTTTGAGAGGAGAAAAATTATCGTGTGCAGGGGAGGGGCGACTCACGAATTCCCCATCCTGGCTTAGCTCTGATCCGCATGAAGAACTACGGCTGTCCAAAATTTCATTCTCCTACGTAAAATGTTATAAATGTTGTCCTCCCTGGGGGCCACCCCTCCTTGGGGGCGACCTTCTGGGTTCATTCTTTCTAAAATATGGTGGGAATGAATATCTACCTGTAGCTATACTGTATATACAGAATTTCGTGTTCCTAGTATGGCCGTGCATAGGATCTTCGGCCGGGATCCCAAGGGTCGCTCGCACTTCCCAGTGGGGTGCAGTTGTCGGGAATCCCTTTATATTCAAAGCCTGAAAGAAATGAATGTATAACACTGTGCAAAGCTTCGTGTTCCTCGATAAAAAATTATTGCCGTGCACAGCCGCTTTGTTCAGGACACCTGGGGGTCATTCCTCGTGGTGGGGGGCGGCCGGTTCCATCCTACCCAAAATGTGGCCAAGGTGAACGTGTACGAGTATGTAGTATGTTGGATTCCTGAGTTAAAAAAAAAAAAAAAAAAAAAAGACCAATAACGGCTTTGGTTGGGCCCATGGGGGTCGCTCCCCCTTCGTGACTGGCGGCCTGGCGGCCCTCGGGGGTTCTGCCTGCCTAAGACCTGGCCTAAGCGAAGGTCTACCACTGTAGAAAATATTTTCCTAGATAAAAGACCATGATCGTGTGTGGTGACTTTGGCTGGAAAGCAAAAGACCCCTACCCTCGTGGTGGCCGGTCCTCGGGGGTCCCTTTTTGCTTATTATCTAGCCCGAAAGAAGCGCTATCATACTGCATGAATTCGTGATCCTGGGTAAAAAAAAAAAAAAAAAACTATTATCATCCCTGGCATCGCTGTCCGTCCACCCCTCCTCCCCATGAAGGACAGACTATGGGGGTCTCAGCCTGTTTGAAACCTGGGCTAGACTGAGGTCTGCCATTGTGCAAAATTTTGTGTTCCTAACATTCCCCACATTAGGTCTTGATCCCATTTTTCAAAGTAGTATAGTAACTCAGTGAAGTACTTAGTGACTGAGTACGAATACGTCACACAGTAAAGGACAAGCACTATATCTGACTGCCCTTGTGGGTGTGGAAAAATTAAATTACGAATCACACACACAATCAGACACATCAGAGTTACCCTTGTCATACGCCATAAAATGATAATATTCTTGAGTACACGAAGTAATGGTTATCGAAAATGAAAGCCTTATTAATGAATTTTTTCCACCCGTGATGTACTGTACAATTATGAAAATACATTCTTCCTTTCATAAAGCCGCTTGTTTTACTTACGTTTATAAATGCATGGCCTATGGATATTTGTTCTGGTCGCTTATTGTATGGTACTTTTTTATGGCTTCAGGATGCACGGGCACAGCATAGAGTTGACACAGATGCGCTGTCCGACGGCAACATTCACATCACTATGAGTATGGCTAGTCCTTCTCATGGCCCACTGCTGTTTGCCGCTGTACAGGGTGACCCAAAATGAATGCAACCCATAAAAGTGTGTGTCATTTATACAGCTGATAAGAGATTTGCTTTATTTTGCTGAGTTGATAACAAAACAGTCCTGAAAGTTTGGGTTCTGCAGTTCAAATGATCTGTTTTTTATGACCTTTCCAAAATGTGTCCCAAATGACCACCTTGACATCACAGGCACTCCTGAATGCGAAACTGTCAATTCCGCGGACACACTCCTCTCTTGGAACAGCTGTGTTATTGGCAGTGATTTCTGTTTTCAGGTCTCTGATTGTCAGGTGGTGGTTTTCATAAACACGATCCTTCAGATAACCCCACAGATAGAAACCTGGGGGATTCAGGTCGAGTGAGTGTGGGGACCACTCAGGGTCACACCTCCTACTGATCAGTCGATCCCCCGAATCGTCGCCGCAGCCACATCAGCGTTTGGTTTGAAGTGTGTGGGGTGGCCCCATCCTGCGGAACCGTTGCTCCTCATGAGTGATACCCCGACGTCTTCATAGTGTTATGGGTTGCATTCATTTTGAGTCACCCTGCACCATATTTTATCCCTTGCTAATCCAACTGGAAGTGTCTGTGTCTCAGGGGACATATGACTAATGCCATTACCCTTCATCATAGCAATGGTAGAATGGCAAATGAAGTCTAGCGGAATGATATTGTACCCGTGCTTCCTGTAGAGCAACTACGAATGTGTTATCTGCACATTCAGATCCCAAGAAACTATTGGCCACCACCACATCTTTGAACAATTATGGGCGGATCCAGTAAGCCAACACTTCCTGGTCAGAGAGATCTACTCCACTCATATTTTGGTTACATATAGTGGCAGAGCTTGGCATATTAATATCAGAGTGCTTTTTCTCTTTCTTATACCAGCGTTTGGGTTTGTGAACTGGATTGCTATTAACCTTATCTTAAGTATCACAAACTACCTTATTGTCTTTCTGCTTACAGACAGACATGCAATCAGTGAAGGTGTCTTCCATGTACCCACGTTCCTTCTTCTCCCTCAACCTCTTGGCCATGACTTGAGCAACACTGAGTCCGTCTTCTTGCGGCACCCATACCATGAGCAGCCAGCACTTCTAGCAAAGGTAAGAGGGTAAAGACACTGTCAAATACTTGGTGCTGACCCGCTTCTAAATTGACCTGCTTAGCCAGTTCCATGATTACACTTGCCCCTTGTCCAAATCCTCCTTCTGTATTGCTTATATGTGACCGGTAGTGTGGTTCAGCCTGAAGGAGAGAACCAACAACAGTAAATGCAGCCAAAACATGCAGCTAAAACATATTGGCTTTTACCTCTTATAAGTGACTAATTTTACTACATGCACTTGTTAAAATTATACATCTAAATGCCTAGTAGCAGGGTTAGTTATATGTGCAATGAAGATTAAGTGATTGATATATGGATATAGAAACATCAGGTACTTTCCAAACATACTCCTAAGCAGGCTGGATATTATTCCTACAAATACACTAAGGTATGCCTCAGTATACGACACCCATAGATGCGATACCCCGGCTTAATGATGGGGTTAATGATGGGGGTAGAAATACCACCATACCCAGCCTAACGATGGCTGAACCCCGGTTTAACAATGGGTTTTGATTTTTTTTTTCCAGTTTTGATGATATTTTAGACTAAAATTGTGTGTTTAGGTTGATTTATAAACTGCTTTAGACTTAGATTAATGTGTTTTAGCCACAGGTGGGATGAACATTGTCAATTTGGGGTACAGTTTACTAAGCGTGATTTTTTCCAGATTTATATTTGATGATTTTCAGATTTTATTTGTTGGTTTTGGTGAGTTATTTACAGGTGCTAGGCTTGGGTTAGCTTCTTTTACAGCTGTTAGGCCAATTATATTAGGTTTAAACTTGTTTTGGGGCTCACTTAGGTGGGTTTTGGACTTGGTTGGGGGGAACCCAAGACTGAAAAACGCATCACATTACAGTACTTTACATGTTAAATCTACCCCGACATATGATACCTCGCCTAACCAGTTGTATCGTTAAACCGGGGTATACCTGTGTACTCTGACGTGGACGAAATATACTCGCCTTTGACGACACCTTCACTCACTTTTGCGTAGAAATCAATTGGCAAGGCAAGGGGAATTACGTATATCGCCACATCACTTGGTTGGCAGTAAGACTGAAACCGTAGGAAGGTGCACGAGTAATATAGCGCTCTTTTTAGGACAGTGAATACATCCCGTCCATACTCACTTTACATTTGCAAAAGTGAGTGACAGGATTTCCTCCCCATAGGCATTAAACAAAACAAAGCCATAAAAATAATAACATGATACATCAAAGCCACAAATACAGATTGCTTAAATCCAAAACAAAAGCATACTTCTAATCAAAGGTCAGACGAATATAAGAGACACATAGTTCGTTCCTTCAGCTCAGGACCCATCCAACCCTTGTATCTTCTTGCTGCATCATCCCTGTCCACAAAGAAAAAGAAAACGACCTCCCCAACACTACACACAATGTCTCAACAACATCCCCGCTTCCTCCACCCGACAATACAAATTACAAACATATACTTAAACACGTAGCAACCATAGGCATCCAAAACCTGCATCAAACAGCAATACACCCTCCAAAAACTATCCTACCCAGAGAGAAGCGAGCACACCTAACCAGACTGCGATGCGGCTACCACCCTTCCCTAATACAAGATCAACACAAAGCTTACAAACGCTCTAATTAATCCACACTGTAATGCAGCCCCCAAACCTCATTGTACTTGCCCAGCACATCGTATCGTATCGTTTATAAAGGCGCCAACATCCTTCCCGCCTTGGTTACCTTACCTATCAGAGGCTTTCCACGTTGTTGTTCTGCCCCTCACTCCTGGGGTCACACTCTATGACCCCGTCCCAGGTATTTGTTGGTCCGCTTCTCACAGCCCCACACCCGACGCTCACACTTAACACCTTCCTCACCCACCTGACATCCTCCACCCTCTCCACACGCCCAAACTGTCTCATTCTATATGCACAACACAGTCAATCCTTCAACGTAGCCTCAGCAAATGTCGTCTGAGAGTGACCAGTCGAAGTAACAGATTTCCACCGGGTTCACAGCGAGATGAACCTGAGCTTGCAACAACAACAGCAACAACAACAACAACAATAACCGCTTTCCCACCCTCAG
>JAGKTI010015126.1:0-20851 GCA_018397915.1 Birgus latro | reverse complement strand
TCAATAAGAGGAGGAGAGTTAATGAGACGAAAAGCCTTTGACTCCACAGAACCGCATGTGGGGAGCCTCCCCACACATGAGAGTTGTACTCAATACACGGGCAAATAAAACCTGTGTACAAGGTCAACATCTGTGCAGGGGTAAAGAAAGCTCGGAGTCGGCCCAGCACCCCTAATCTCTTGGAAGCAGATTTCACAAGAGATGTAATATGTTCTTTCCAAGACAAATCCCGAGAGAATGAAAACCCTAACATGTTCAAGGATGATGCAGGACTGAGCTGGACATTATTAAACATTAGTGGGTAATCCTGAGGGAGATTTTGTCGGGTTGATAAGTGTAAGAACTGAGTTTTTGATGCATTAAAAATAACAAGATTATTTTTACCCCAATCAGAGATATGAGCCAAGTCAGACATTAGGTGTGCCATAGCCTCATCCCTTGTTTGCTGAAGTAACTGCTGAGATGGACGCTGCGGAAATCGAATGGAAAGGTGAAGGGTGGAATCATCAGCATATGAGTGGATAGGGTTAGATGTACAGCTTAGAAGGTCACTGATGAACAAAAGAAAGAGAGTTAGTGATAGGACAGAGCCCTGAGGAACACCACTGTTGATAGGTCCAGGAGAAGAACGATGGCCGTCTACAACAGCAGCTATAAAACGACCAGAAAGGAAGCTAGAGATGAAGGCACAGATAGAAGGATAGAAACCGTAAGAGGGCAGTTTGGAAATCAAAGATTTAAGCCAGACTCGATCGAAAGCCTGCTCACAACTCGATCACAAGGGCGTTAGGGTGGAGTTTGGTGAGGCGACTGATAACCTAAACTAACCTAACCTTGCTTAACTACCTAATAGTAATAATTTAACCTATCCTAACCTAACCTAACCTGGGCTCCAGTTGGTTAATTGGGAAACTAAATCCACTTTTTAGTACCTTGAATAAGTTTCCTCCATTATGCCGGAAACAGTCGTAGGTACGGCCTAAAGAACGTGATGATAAAGGAAATCTTTCAGAAAGAGAAGGTAAATTACCACCTTCAAAATAGAAAAATACAGAAAAAAAACTAGAGGAATATGAATTGAATTGGTGAAGTAAGCTGTATGATTAGACGAAATTTTATGGATTTCACAATTTTAGGGGACGAAATGGAACATAAATGTTTGCTAATCAGAAAAAAAATGACTCTACCATCTCACGTGTTCTCTTAAGTTAGGAGGCTGTAGCACGGGGCGAACAGGGTGGTACTCCCGAGGGGAATGGGAATGCTGGTGATAGGGAGAGCTGGAGCTCCTGTTTCACTAGCTACCTAACCATCCCTCTTTGCTGACCTTTTGAGTGTGACAGTAACATGAAGAGTAGACCAGCATACTCTTCCAAACATTTCCTCTAACTATCCTATGCACCACATGCGCTTTACATATCACACAATGTACCCCACTACGTTACAGGGGTTGACGCCAGCAAGGGCATCCAGCCAGAAAACTTTGCCCCCTAGTGGCGGACTTTTGAGGGGCGGCATGACGGGGGGTTCCGTCAACATAGATCATGGGTCCGGGGCGAGATGGGGCTCGAACCTGTGCTAGAGGGTACAGGGCATTGCGGTTCCCAGGCTGCCGCTTCCGCTCAATTGAGAGGGGCCCGAACCTGGGAGTAGCGCCCCAGGAGGCTGCCCTATCGGTGGGCGTATCATGGCGGGGCAGTTGCAGTGCCAAGGCATGCTTGGAGGGTGTCCCTGCAGCTGTCCTGGCAGGATGCCTCGAGGCCACTACCACAGCCACTGGTAAGCTGGTGGGCTAGGGGTCCCAGATCCATAGCCTAGACCTAGGACTGTACAATGGGTTGGGTCTTTGGAATATTTATCCCCCTTTATCTTACCGACTATGGCTTACAATTATAAGCATCAAAGCAAGCCTGAGGACAGCAAATCACCCAGGGGGTTTAGGGTGGGTTCGTGGAATGTGGAAAGTTTGAGGGGAAGAGCAGGGGAAGTCATTGAGGCATTCAGTAGGAGGTGGGTGGATGTGGCATGTTTGCAGTAAGTCCTGTACAGGGGTGGATCAGCCAGAAAGATTGTTGGGAAGGATTGCTGCAATAAGTTGTTTTGGCAGGGGGGAACTGACAGATATGGGGGTGTGGGTGTGCTGGTTGCGGAGAAATGGGTGGAATATGTTATGAATGTTATGAGAGTAAGTGATAGGATATTAGTAATGAAAATTTTGATCGGTAGGAAAATGATTTCAGTTATATCGGCATATGCTCCACAGGTAGGATTGGATGACGCAGAGAAGGATAGATTTTGGGATGATTTAATACGTGTAGTAAGTGGTATGGGCGATGATGAGGTAGTGGTTCTGGGAGGGGATTTAAATGGTCATGTGGGTGAAGCAGCTCAAGGTTATGAAGAAGTCCATGGAGGATGTGAATATGGTGTGAGGAATGCGGAAGGGGAAAGAATAGTAGGGAGGCTATGGACATGATTGTGTGCAACACACATTTTAGAAAAAGGATGAGTCGGATGATTACGTACGAGTCCGGGGAAAATAGTATTCAGATAGATTATTTTCTGGTCAGCAGCAGCACAAACTGTTGATTTGTGACGTGGTGCTTAAAGAACGAATGATGAGAAGGAGGACATATGTACCTAGGAGGAAAATATGGAAGCTGGGAAACCAATCAGTAAGGGATGCCTTTTACAGTTAGATGAGGAGAGTGGTGGCTGAACAGGGAGCCATAGACAGAGGCGTTAATGAACAGTATAGAGCCTTTAAGAACAACCTCTTGAGAGTTACCAATGCAATATGCGGTTGGACAAGAGGCCCACCAAGACATAAAGTAACTTGGTGGTGGGATGAGGGTGTAGAAGCCGCAGCTAAAGAGAAAAGAAAGCTTTTCCGGGAATGGAAGAAGGGTGGCAACAGGGAGGAGTACTTGGCTGCCAAGCACAGGGCTAGACGAGAGGTATACAGGGCGAAGTCTGAGTCACAGAGACTTTTACTTGATAATCTAAATCATGGAGAAAGGATTTTTAGGGTGGCAAATCAGGTGAAGAGGGAGCAGTGTGTGAAGAATGATGATGGAAGGGTAGTGGTGAACAGTGGGGATATTAAAGATGCATGGAGAGAGCATTATAGCCGGTTGTTGAATGAGGAGTTCGATTGGGATAGGGAAGGTTTGGAACCAGCAGATCCAGTGTTTGGCCCTTGGCCTTTGATTGACGCTGATACTGTGAGTGAGGCAATAGGCAGGATGTGGGTCGGGAAGGCGGCAGGTGTCTCTGGGTTGACTGCCGAAATGTTGTAGGCCTCAGGAGATACTGGAGTGAGGTTAGTCACTGACCTGATAAATATGATTATATATGAGTGTGTTGTCCCAGATGATTGGCTGAAGAGTGTAATTGTAAATGTGTACAAAGGGAAGGGTGATGCCCTGGAAAGGGGAAATTACAAAGGTATAAAGCTCTTAGATCAGATAATGAAAGTAATGGAGAGAGTTCTAGAAGGTACGATTAGAGAAAAAGTGAATATCGATGAGATGCAGTTTGGGTTTATGCCAGGCAGGGAGACCACTGATGCCATATTCATTGTTCGACAGCTTCAGGAAAAATATATTGGAAAGAAAAGGGAATTGTACTTTGTTTTTGTTGATTTGGAAAAGGCCTTTGACAGAGTCCCTAGAGAGGTGGTGAAGTGGGCAATGAGAAAGCTAGAGTTGGAAGAGTGGCTGGTTAGGGTGGTTATGGCCATGTACGTGGGTGCTCGCACCCAGGTAAGAGTGATTGGAGTTTTGAGTGATGAGTTTTCCGTGAATGTTGGTGTGCCCAAGGGGTCAGTTTTGAGTCCCTTGTTGTTTATCATGGTGCTTGAGGCCCTCTCATGTGACTTCAGAGATGGACTCCCATGGGAGATGTTGTATGCTGATGATTTGGTGTTGATTGCAGAGAATGAAAAGGAGGCGGAGGAAAGATTTAAGAAGTGGAGAGATGGTATGGGGCACAAGGGCTTAAGGGTAAATGCAGATAAAACAAAAGTGATGATATCTAGGGCTGGTGGCAGTACAATCAGAGGAGAGGGAGAGTGGCCATGTGCAGTTTGCCACAAGGGTGTGGGAAGTAATTCCATCTTGTGTAGTGTTTGTGATAAATGGATGCACAAGAGATGTAGTGGTATTGGAGGTAGACGACGAGATAATACTGATTTCATGTGTCCGGTGTGTCGGGGAGAGCAGGTGGAGATTGTTAGGCGTGAGAGGGTTGAACCTGCTGGTGAGTCTCTTGAGTGTGTGGAGGAGTTTTGTTATTTGGGAGACATGTTATGTGCCGGAGGTGGGGCTGGAGTTAGCTCGGTTGCTAGGGTGAGAAGTGGTTGGAAGAAGTTCAGGGAGCTGTTGCCTCTCCTGACACTGAGAGGACTCTCCTTACGTGCTAAGGGGTCTTTGTATGCAGCATGTGTTAGGAGTGTGATGCTGTATGGTAGTGAGACCTGGGCAGTAAAGGAAGAGGATATTCGCAGGTTTAAACGTACAGAAATGACAATGATTAGGTGGATGTGCAGTGCATCCCTGTGTGCAAGGCCTGGGGGGGCTAGGTTTACAATGGAAGAGTTGAGAGGTAGGATGGGACTGCAGTGTATTGGTGTTGTGATGAGGAGAGGTAGGCTGAGATGGTTTGGACATGTGGAGAGGATGGGGGATGGTAATTGGGTCCAGAGGGTAAGTGTTAATACTGGAGGAGGGGTAGACCGAGAAAGACATGGGACGAGGTCATTAAGTGTGACTTAAGGGTTAAGGGACTGAACAGGGAGGCTGCCAAAGATCGAGCAGCATGGAGAGCTGCCATTAGGTGACCAAGGCCGACGCATGCAAGCATACTGGAGCCTTCAAAAACGAAATGAAACGAAACGAAACTATTAGATATCACGCTTCCCATTTCAAACCAGCAAAGCATACAGTTATTTCTGTCTCTTTCAGTTAAGTGCACATTATGTTCATTCTTTGGTTCGTTCTTAAGTATATGTGTGAAAGAGAGAGTATTGATGCAAACAATAATGTATCCCATTAACCCCTTCATAGCTCTCATGCTTGAACGATGCTTTACTGTACCGGTGTCAGTGACGGTGAGTTAGGGAGCTATAAAAAACTGCGAACAATTATGGGAAGGGAACGATGGTCACTAGTATGTTTACACGACCCTGCAGTACCACCCCAAGCAGCCAGGCGGTCACTTCATCTCAGACGTCTTTGCCGATATGTTTAAATGCTAATGCAACATGCCCCCAAATTTTGAGTAAGTTTCTTCCATTATGCCAAAAACAACAGTAGGTAAGGCTTAGGGAACGTTATGATAATGAGAGAGGAAATATTTCAGTGAGAAAAAGGTAATTTACCACCCTCAAAATAGGCAAAAAAATACAGAAAACAATCTATCTATCTATTGCCAGACGTCTCAATCCCGAACGAGGTGGCCACAAACAAATCGCCTCCATGTCACTCTGTCCCCTGCCATTTCACTACCACGCCCCCAACTCACACCTCCCCTCTCTCATGTACCTCTCCACTCCATCCCTCCATCTCATCCTCGGCCTCCCCCTCCCTCTCGCCCCCTCCACCTCACTCACATACACTCTCCCTGTCAATCTTTCACTCTCCATCCTCTCCACATGCCCAAACCACCTTAACGTGTTTCTCCTAACGCTTCCCATCACGTCCTCAACCACACCACAACGCTCCTTCACTTCCTCATTTGTTAGTCTGTCTCTCCATGTGACTCCACATGCTCCTCTCAAATAACTCATTTCCACTGCTCTCACTCTTGATTTCTGTCCTTCCAACAGGGTCCAAGCTTCACTTCCATATGTCAGAGTTGGTATCACAATACTGTCATGTAACAACTTTTTCACTTCCATGCTCACCTCCCTGTTTCTTATCACTGCTTTCAACAAACCAGCAACCTTCCTTCCCTGCTGTACCCTTTCGAGCACTTCACCCTCCAGACTACCATCCTTACTCATCACACTGCCCAAGTACTTAAATTCACTCACATTCTCCATTTCCTTCCCATCCAATCTCACTGTACACTCACTGGCTTCACTTCTCTCAAAGACCATCACTTTACTCTTCCCCACATTCACCTTTAGATTCCGTTTCTTACACACTCTCCCAAACTCATCTACCAAGCCTTGCAGCTCCCCTTCGTCTTCGTTCAACAACACAGTATCATCTGCAAACAACAGTACAGGGAGTTTCCAAACACTGCCCTCTCTCACTAGGGCCGCTCCAACATCCACTGCCCGACCTTGTATCTCTTTTATAACCCCATCCATGTACAGATTGAACAACCATGGAGACACGACACATCCTTGTTTCAATCCAACCTTCAAATGGAAAGATTCACTCAGTTTGCCATCCACACGCACTGCAGCCTTAGCACCCTCATACATACTCTTCACTGCCTTCAACAACTTCCCATCCACTCCATTTATTCTTAATACCTTCCACAAACCTTGTCTATCCACCCTGTCATATGCTTTCTCCAGATCCATGAAGGCTGCATACAACTTCTTGCCCTTCTCTAGAAACCTTTCCACTAAGGATCTAAGAATGAATATATGGTCTACACAACCTCTTCCCTTCCTAAATCTCCTTGTTCTTCTCCAACTAATTCCTCAGTAATTTCCCTAACTCTGTCAATAAGTATCCTACCATATACTTTTCCTATTACACTGAGAAGGCAAATGCCCCTATGATTACCACACACTGCTTTTTCCCCTTTTCCTTTGTACAGAGGAATAATTATACCTGACTTCCAATCCTCCGGGGCTCTACCCTCCTCCCAAGCCAATCTGCACACCTGCCACATCCATTCTATTACTATCTCTCCCCCATGCTTCAGCATTTCACCACACACTCCATCAATTCCTGGGGCTTTCCCCATTTTAACTTTCTTCATTGCTTCCACCACTTCCATCCTGGTGATTTCTTCCTCTCTTCTCACAACCCTCCTTCTCCCTGCCATTCCCCAGCCACTTATACTTGCATTACTTTCATTCTCTATGTTCAACAGTTCATTAAAGTGTTCTCTCCATCTGTTTACTTTTTCTCCCTTCTCCACTAGTAATCTACCATTTTTATCTTTCACACCCCCACTGCCTTCGTTGGCACCCTGTCTAGCTCTCTTTACCTCCTTCCAGAACATTTTCTTAAATTCCCTCTACTTTGCACTCAAATTCCTTCCAAATTCCTCATCCACTCTCTTCTTACTCTCTCTTACTAATCTTTTCACCTCTCTCCTCCTCACTATATATAACTCTCTCGTCCGTCTCTCAGCTTCTTCATTGCCCCTGCTCCTCATCCACTCATTATATGCTTTCTTCTTTTGTGCCACAGCCTCTCTCACCTCTTCAGTCCACCATGCTGTTCCCTGAACCCCCTTTCGTCTTCTCTTCACCCCACACACCACCTCACATGCTGCACAGATTTCTTCTGTGAATACCTTGCACACACCCTCCACATCCCCCATCTGCTCCAATCTATATTTACCCAATCGCTCCTCCACTTCCCTTCTATATTCAGCCTTTATTCCATCCTCTTGTAACTTTTCTACCCTCCTTGTAACAAATACTTCCTCCTGTCTTTCCTTTCTTCTCTTCCTCCATCTTGTTTGGATTCTGATTCTGGCCACCACCAAGTGGTGGTCAGAAAGTCCACTCCTCCAACCTCTATATACTCTTGCATCCATTATACATCTTCTCATCCTTTCATCCACACACACATAGTCAATCATTGCCTTCCGTTCATTCATTCCCCTGTCCTCTCTTCTCACCACTCGCCATGTATACCTATGGATCATTTTGTGCCTGAAGAGGGTATTAACTACCACCAACCCCCTCCCAGCACAAATGTCCACTAAAGCACTGCCATTCTCATCCATCTCTGCAGGCACACCCCACTCACCAACCACTCCATCCACAGAAAACAAACTAGAGGAATATGAATTGAACTGGTAAGGTTATTAGGCTGTACGCTTACACGAAAATTTATAGGATTCACAATTTTAGGGGACGAAATGGAACAAAAAAGTTTATTAATCAGAGAGAGAGAGGGAAAAAAAAATCGTCTCACATCTTCTCGAAAGTTAGCATCCAGTTCCACATTCTTTGTTCAATGTCGCGGTTCCCAACACATTTCGGACCGACAGATCACACAATTCTGCTCTTTACAGCTGAGTGTACATTTACTGTTCATTCTTTGTTCGTTGTTATGTGTATGTATGAGACAGTATTGATACAAACAATTATGTATTCCATTAACCCCTTCACAGCTGCCATCCTTGAACAATGCATTACTGTGCTGGTGTCAGTGACGTTGAGTTAAGGAGCTATAAAAAAAACTACGAACAATTATGGGAAGGGAACGAAGGTCACTGGTATGTTTACATGACCCTGCTGTACCATTCCAAGCAGCCAGGCGGTCACTTCATCTCAGATGTTTTCGTCAATATGTTTAAATGCTAATGTAACATGCGCCCTAATTTTATTCTTTCACAAATCGTAGCAAAATCAGATGGGTTTAGAAAGAAAATAAAAAAAAGTGCACCAGATGAGTCTTACCACATCTATAAGAAAAAGAAACTGATTATAGAACTTAGAAAAAATGGTTCTGAGGCCTGCTACGGGAGCACGCAAATTTCTGAACTCACTGCCATTGAGGGGGCTAAGCATACGCTGTACTGTAAGCAGTAAAAGCACCTTATCAAATCAGTTCATCCTGATATTCTGTTATGTTTTTCTGATTATTTCTGGGTTGGCAAATAAATATATCTCGTTAAATGTGTTTCCCCATTGTTTTTAGCTGTTCTGGTATGTCAACTCTTGTTATTCGTTAAGGTAATGGCGGAGGGTACTGTTCTGATCTAACTGTTTAACCAAACTTGGCCTAACCTAGCTTAACTGCACGTAATAATTTAACCTAACTTAACCTCCAGTTTGGAAGTTGGGAAATGAAATCCACACATGAATACACTGAGTTTCTTCCATTGCGCCAGAAACAATCGTAGGTACAGCCTCAGGAACATGACGATAATAACAGGGAGGAAATTTTTCAGCAAGATAAAGTAATTTACCAAACTGGAAACAGAAAAATACAGAAACAAGCAGGATGCACATGCAAAGATTTGGTAAGGTCTTTCTGATACATTAAGTGTACATTTACCAGTAAATAAATCAGTCTAACAGTACACCCAACCCTTGGTTATCGCGGGTTCCGCTATAGCGCTTTACCACTATCATGCATGTATTAAAAAAACCTACCCAAATTCCTTTTATCACGCACTAAATGCCTGCTATCACGCACCAGCCTTGTGGATCGTGCGAAAAAAAGCTTGGCCAAGTGGACACATCAGCTGACCAACCAAAACATTCAAGATGGTAGAGGATGCTACTCAAGCAGTGATTGAAGAAGTTCATTTGATAAAGTCTGTATGCTCAAGTGTGAATACATTAATAACCACTTTTATATACATGATGACGATGATAGGAGGCCTTATACTTCGTCTTGGCTTAGAGACAGGTGCTTCACCACCAACACTTCCATAGCTGTTTTACAAACAAACCTATAAACTGGTCACTACAGTATACCCAAAGACTCTTAAATGTTTCACTGCTTAACACAATGAATTGGTGAAGTTCAACCTCCTCATAGAAGTGAAAAAAATCCACAGTTGGAGCACTTGCAGTACACTGCTGAAGCAGCCGCCATCTTCTTTATTTATAAACAGTGCAGCGCACCGATAAAGTCTGTACAGTATGCTCATTTTTTTACTATAATACGTTATTATGTGGTACAAAACGGGTATCTTAGGGGTAAATATTGAGGTCATGGCACCAATTAGAATTATTACTATAAGTTCTTCACTTCGGCTATCGCGTTTTCAGCTATAGCGCAGCCATGGTGGCACCAATTAGGAGTGATAGCCGAGGGTGGGGTGTACTTGTTTTTTGTTTCTGCCAGATTAATCGTGATTTCGGACTATTCAGCCACCCCTTCACACCATGTAGCCCGGATAATCGAGCTACCTCTGTATATTAGTTTTCGAGTTACTTTTTTTTAAATTTTTTTTTATGTGTCCGACTCTGGGCATAGGCTTTACAGCCTGCTATCAAGGCCCAGCTGTCCTCCTACATACCATACACCTCTACATGTCACCACTTCGGCACTAACACCCACCGTCCATATTGAATACATGCTAGGGCTGTCTCATACAGGACTGGTGTATTGGTATTACCGGGGTTATTTTTACGACACGTCGGCGGGTCTTCTGGTAGATCAGTAAAGCCTGATTTAATGAAATTCAAATCCTTAAACTGTTCCCTACCCCAGTGAGGATTCGAACCTGGGTCCCTCGGGACTGCAAGCCAACTCTCTTCCGATCGAGCTACATGAGTTATAAAGCTGATGGTGGTTTATTCTTTTTATAATAAATGTAAAATATGGCATCAAATAGTTGGTATTAACAAAAAAATATATAAATACACCTGACCCTCGATTTGGCAGTCCCCCATTTCCTGGATTTCGGATTTCCTGGACACGGGCTGAGGCCAGACAATACAGTATTGTCAAATGCCAGACAAATGCCCATACAAGTCCAGGATTCTTACAAAAGTCCAGCCATTATTCTCTCATATAAAACTATAAGCAGTCTGCTGCAAAACACAGTATAATTTTGGCAAGGTTTTGACTCAATAAAGGCCATTTGTAACACACACAAGAAGATATTTTCATACATGAAACACATCTTGATCACCAACCTGCTTCACACTGCCAAATCCTAATTTGTGGCAATATTCCATTTGCCTCTTACCTCACTCAAATGCCACTATAAATAGTTTACTGCATAACACAGTAAAATTTAAGGAAGGCTTGGACACAATAAAATTCATAAGCAATTTTAAAAATATATTTTCTTACAGACAAACTCAATGAGGTTCACTCCTATTACTTAGCTCACCCGACTCGGTGCGACTGAATACCGAATTGGCACTTTTCACTGGAAAAAATTTAATTTTTTTTGCCACAATGGCTCATACACTCCTAATTATCTGAAATCCTCTAAAAGAAAATTGTACTTAATGTAACTTAATTAAAAAATTAGGTTTCAGAGCTAAAATATGGTAATGTTAGCAGATATTTCCCCTTCAGATCGTCAGTGTTTATATCTCGGTCAGATGATCAGTGGTTGGCTAATGGTAGCAGATATTTCCCCCTTAGATCGTCAGCACACCCTGACAGACTTCTATTTTGCAGAAAATATTTATACTGAGTACAAAAAAATGTATCTGCATTTTAAACCGATATTTATTACAAAAAAAATGTTCGTGAAGGTGAGTTGTTAGGCTAGAGGCAAAACAATTCTGCTAACTATAAGAAATTTTTGCTCTGAATCCTGATTTTCTATTAATAATTAAATTAAGCACAAATTTTTGGCTGAACTTCAAATAATTAGGTGTGCAAACCTATATGGTGATAAAGATTAAAATCTTTTCCAATTAAAATTGCCAATTCGGTCCAAGCTCGAATCAATGAAAGTGTGTTTTATCTCAGTCAGCTGATGAGTGTGGTTGGCTTACTGTATGGTGTTCCATTCCTTGTTCATTTTCCTCATTTTTTCCTCAGCTTTCTGATCTTCTATCATACCTTCCACATTCTTGTCAACAACTGTCTAAACAACCATTCTTAGGGTTGTAACAAGCAAAATACCGCTCTTGTGTCAGTTATTATTATTGTTATTGTGTCAGTGTTATATTGTACTGTGTGTATTAGTTACGTTTGTATACGTAGCCTACATTCCAGAATGCTGTAGAATATCAGAATAATTGCTGGAGAATATTGGAGAATTCGGACAAAGTATGGTAACAGTCCAGGAAATGGCATGTGGGGCCCTACTTTGGCGATTCCCGGACTTTTGCCATTCCCAGACTGGTCATACCCCCTTTTAGTCTGGGAAATCGAGGGTCGAGTGTATATTGAAACGTGAATCAGGTGACGTATGCCCCGCAAGCCATTGTCTATGCAACTCACCTGTTACCAGTGACCTGGCCAGTAAAGACATGTCGTGCCACAGTATGAAATTCAAGGCCAGAGTGATTCCCCAATCAATGACAATGTGGAGGACAAAGTTTACGTAGCATTTGAGGAAGAAACAGTCAGAAATGATGATCAGGTGATGTTGCCAAAAAAGGTGCAGTATATTGATGTGTTTGGTGAGTGAAACAACACTTATATCGATATATTACTGTGTGAAAACCAACACCCCTGTACAGCAGAAGCTCCTTTTTCCGGCATCAATGGGACCAAGGGTGTTCTGGATACGGAAAAGTGCCGGAAACAGGATGGTGTACTTTATAATTACTCAAGGGATACCCATAAATACTTTAAAAACCTCACAAAATTCAATTTTGCCTACCTACATCCCAAAGACAAAGTGATGTGTGTTGATCCTAGTGTGCTAGTACTGGTGGAGAGTTGGCTGTCAGGTAAATAACTTCACTTACTACAGTTCACTTTATTCATTGTTACATTGCACTTTATTCATACACCTATAGTAAAACTTATAACTGCTGACATCTACGGCACACTAACTTACATCTTCACTTAAAACAAGTTATGCATTAGTGTAGGGCCTTTAGCACATATCAACATCAACCTCATCGGCGGCGACTTTTACTACTGAATCAGCTGATGGCAGAGTTCGGTGGCGATGGCAGGAAGGCTGTGTTCGGTTGCGATAGTTGAGAGACTAAAGGGATTACCCTCATAAAATCTTGTACAGTATGTCTTGCTGCTTACAACTCTTTCCTTTCTGCAGCAAAAACTCATTTTGAATGCAGTGAAGAGACATAACATCATGAGCACTCATGTATGTGCACTGTTCTGCAAACTTGATAAACACTGACAGGCCTTTCACAGCATCTCTTCATGACACTTTCTGCTTCCGTTCTTCCTCTTCCTCGCTCTTAGCATCATTTGACTTATCTTTATCAATCACTGATGCAATGATTTCATTATCATTAAGCGATAATGTCAAAGATTCATCATTATCAATGCTGCGACAGCAAATACAACCATGCACGGTAATTTTAAATTGCATACAGTATTTATATTTTTTTTTTACTTTTGTCCCTATTTTATTACTAATTGTGTTATTATAACAAATATACCGGTTACGAGATGGTGCCGCTAACGAGGTTGCCAGAAAAAGGAGGTTCTACTGTACTACATATAGACTTGTACCAAGTAAATAAATACTGTAAATAACTATTATAAGTGGCTTGGAACAGTTACCCTCCCATAGATCATGTTTTCTCAGGAGCCACGGCCCATACAAAACACAGCCATGTGAGGGGTATTCTTACCTGTAGCAGCATTTTAAAGTTTTTTTTTTTTTATGCAAGGAAGAAGGAACCAAGGGCCATGGGCCCGCATACTGTTCCTTCCAAGAAAAAGCAAAAACAATACAAAAGAGAGCCAAATTCAAGATCCATTCATTTCGAGATGCCTGGACACACTGCGTTTGAAAGACTGGCGATCATAGGAAGCAGGGAATACAGACAGAGGGAGACAGTTCCAGAGTTGACCAGTTGCATAAATGAAGGACTGGGAATAACGGTTAACTCTTGCATTAGAGAGTTGGACAGAAAAGGGATGAGAGTTTGTTGCTAGACGGGTACTACGTGCCCGTCGTAGAGGTGGAGGGATGCAAGCAGACAGTTCAGAGGAACAGTGACCATTGAAGTAGCGATAGAAGAGAGATAAAGAAGCAACAGTGCGGCGAAGAGACAAAGGTTGAAGGGAATCAGTAAGAGGAGGAGAGTTAATGAGACGAAAAGCCTTTGACTCCACCCTATTGAGAAGAACCGCATGTGGGGAGCCTCCCCACACATGAGAGTTGTACTCCATACACTGGCAAATAAAACCCGTGTACAAGGTCAACATCTGTGCAGGGGTAAAGAAAGCTCGGAGTCGGCCCAGCACACCTAATCTCTTGGAAGCAGATTTCACAAGAGATGTAATATGTTCTTTCCAAGACAAATCCCGAGAGAATGAAACCCCTAGCATGTTCAAGGATGATGCAGGACTGAGCTGGACATTATTAAACATTAGTGGGTAATCTTGAGGAAGATTTTGTCGGGTTGATAAGTGTAAGAACTGAGTTTTTTATGCATTAAAAATAACAAGATTATTTTTACCCCAATCAGAGATACGAGCCAAGTCAGACATTAGGTGTGCCACAGCCTCATCCCTTGTTTGCTGAAGTAACTGCTGAGATGGACGTTGCAGAAATCGAATGGAAAGGTGAAGGGTGGAATCATCAGCATATGAGTGGATAGGGTTAGATGTACAGCTTAGAAGGTCATTGATGAATAAAAGAAAGAGAGTTAGTGAAAGGACAGAGCCCTGAGGAACACCACTGTTGATAGATCTAGGAGAAGAACGATGGCCTGTCACGAATTTTCTACATCGTGAAATTATGTATTGTAAATCGTGACATCGAGTGATTTTGCGGGAGAGACGAATAGTTCTGAAGTCCGTGAGAATTCGCCATTCCCTCAACCGTCCACTCGTGTACTTATATTTGCATCAAATTTTCAAAACTTTTGTCATTCTTTCGTGAGTGACTGTCTTTATGTACAGACAGCGCATTCCTCTGAGCGATAATTTCCAAACTGTCATTTCTTTGTACTTACCTCCCTAGCTGTTACTTGGCCACGCCTCATTCACACGTCCCTTACGTTGGACATTCAAACACAGTCAGACGTCCTTTAGCAGTCACGAAGAGCGGGTTTGTTATACCCAACGCAGATAGATTTCTTCTAGTGATCTCCACATCCTGCAGTATCGGCGTTTTCCCGAATCTTACACCAACCTGGTGATCGACTATAGCAACGACGGTCTTATTACTGATTAGTACTGTATTTCTTTTGTTTTTCCTAGGCTTAAGGTTTTGGTTATTTAGCTATTTGTCTGAGTGCTAGAGTGAGTGCATTTCCCTTCTTTGATTTTGAATTGATTCATGTAACATAAATTTATTTTCTTGTAATTAATAAATTTACAGTTTGTTTTCTTGAGCTTTGTTAAATGTAATAGTCATGTTTGATTTCCCCACATATTTAGTACACTTTTGCTACTCCAAGTTAGCACAACTCCTTATATTAACCACGACTGGTACTTAGGCCAGCTCTTGGTATTAATTCTTAAATCCGTTGTGCCAGCTAGGAGTTTGGATCAGCCAAGATCCTATTTATTATTATTATTATTATTATTTGAATGTTAAGGGGAGAAACTAACTTTCTCAGAGGCCAACAGTACAGTAATACAGCCTTCTTGAGCATTTAGTCTCTGCTGTGTACTGTTGAGAAAGTTTATAAATTCTTGACTCAAGAGAATTGGCGAAGTCAGCCAGCATAAAAGTGAAATCGCTACTTGATTTCACGAGTCGAATCTCTTGTGATAATCGACTCAATAGTTATTCCTAGCATTCATAGCTAGTTACATTTTTCATTTTCCCCCTGACATCTGGCGACCTCATTCCAGGATATAAACTCCTAGCTTGAAATTACAGTATTACCGAATCACTCACTCACTCTTAGTTAGGTAGACTGCTGCACACCAGCCAGCATATCAGTCTCAGTCTTCACTCAGACTCAATCTGAGCATCATGGAAACCAGTACGTACATACAGGAAGCAAAGGATATGGGGCTTACTAACCCCCAGGAAATTAGAGATTATGTCCTGTCGCACTGCAATTACGAGCAGCAACGTGAGAATGCCGCCGGTGAAGAGCGGAAAAATTCAGCGTGAATATGAGCGAGAACAGCGCAAGCACGGAAGAGAACAGCGCGAGCACGAAAAAGAACAGTGCGAATACGAGAAACGTCAGAAAGAGCACAAGGAACGCGAGAAAGAGCGTGAGCGTGAGGAACGTGAGAAAGAACATGAGCGCGAGGAACATCAGAAAGAGTGTGCCGAGCGTGAGGAACGTGAGCACGAGTGTGCCGAACGCGAGGCACGTGAAGAACACAAGCGCGCAGTGCGCAAGGCACGTGACAAACACAAGCTTGAAGTGCTGAAGCTGAAGCGAGACTCCTTGGCTTCAGGCACATCGGGTGCAGCCAACCCAAGCTCCACTAGTGCTCTCCCAGCACCTGTTCTAGCAACTCCACGTCTCAAGCTTCCTTCTTACAAGGAAGGCGAGCGAATCGAGCCATTCATAGCTCGTTTCAAAGACATGGCACGGCTGTACGATCTGGATGAGGCAGCTAAGCGGCTTCAGTTCCTTAGCTTGTTTGAGGGCCCTGCCCTCAACATTCTCCACAGAATTTGCAGAGATAATCTCACGTACGAGATGATGAAGACCGCACTTATCAAAGCGTACGGTCTTACTGCTGATGACGCTAGGAATCAGTTCGTGAGGGTGCGTCTTCAGGAAAAGGAGACAGCTGTACAGTTCCTTGACCGTCTCACGGCATACTTAGGCGAGCGGATGGAAAAGGACGAGACTCCTAGCACACAAGAGGGAATAATTGACCTTGTGCTGCGCACACAGCTGGAAAAGTCGTGGCCTGCTGAGCTTATGGCCCAGCTTAAGATGTACAAAGTGAAGGATGCAAACCAAATGGTGGAAAAGGCTGATGCTTTCTTTACTGCGTACAGGTACCAAATTCGTAGGCAACAGCCATGGAATAAGAAAGATACTGCTAAGTCTGGTAAGCAATCACAGACTGAACCCCAGCATCAAGGCCGTTCTCAGAATAATGGCCAAGGTCCAAACAAACCGTAGAAGGACCGGGGGCAGAATACACAGAAACCTGACTGGAAGAGGTACAAGCAGTACCCTAACCAGCAGCAGTATCCCAGACAGCAGCAGAACAAGGATAAGCCACGTAATCCTCAATCAGGACAACCGGCTTTAGTGTTTCGGAGGCAGGAGGCAAACGCAGCCTTCATTCCTGGACAAGCGCACGATGGTGCTGTCCCCACCAACACAGGTACTTCCCCACTGCTCACTAGTTCCCCTCAGATGGTGAACTCTCCTCCACAGGCTGTCAATGCTCCTGCTCCCCAGATGGTGAGTACAACTCCTCGTGCACCTAGTTCAAGTACGACTCCTTGCACACCTAGTCAAAGTACGACTCCTCGTGCACCTAGTTCGGGTACGACCCCTCAGGTATATAGTCCTGTCACGTTTGAAGAGTTGTGTGCCATGCAGCCTTATCAATGGCTGGCCGCTTTCTCCACAGGCCCTCCCACAGGTAACAGTGCCTTCCTTGTTCAGCCAGGGTTTGTGGGAGGTGTTTCTGTTAATGTTCTGAGAGACAATGGTTCCTCAGGTTGCACTGTCAGGCAGAGTCGTTGTTCGTCCTGAAGAATATACAGGCAGACAGGTCCAAGCTCAGCTTATTGATGGATCAGTGAGACTGTTCCCTGAGGCAGGTATCCAGGTAGCATCTCCCTTTTACACAGGTTCAACAGTTGCAGTCGTCATGCAAGAACCTATGTTTGACCTCATTATAGGCAACATACCAGGTGCCAAGTCTAGTTGCACCGTAGATGTCACTACTCAGACTTTGGCTGCAGTAACACGACGAGCCATGGCCAAGGCTCCAAATTGTGTCGCCCCAGTGGCCATTGTGTTGCCACAAGATCTGATTTGTAGTCAAGATGCTGTCCAAGAACAACAGTCTGACCCGACACTTGCTGTTGTACGAAAGAAACAAAAGGGTAAGTGACCAAGTATTCACGGGGTGGACGAGCCAGGTTCCTTAGCAAACAAGGACGGCTCTACCGTGAGTCACAAACGCCCGAGGGCGAGGTTCGACTGCAGTTTGTCGTTCCCGCGAAGTACCGCCAAGCAGTGTTAGAATTGAGTCATTGTTCAGTGTCAGGAGGTCACATGGGCAAAAATAAAACCCAAAGCTGTATCCGTGCTGACTTTTTCTGGCCGGGAATGGGACAGGAAATAGATAGTTTTGTGTACTCCTGCAATGTGTGTCAACGTACCACCATTCAGGAACGTTTCCTTCCTGCGCCGTTTGAATTCACACCCATAATCTCTGAGTCGTGTGAGAGAGAGGGCAGTGGCAATGTGGGTGCAGACCTGACGTCTTGCCCGTTGACCCCACAGGACACAATATGTCTAGGGTCTGTACATACATATGTACCATAGATTATAAGTGCACAGTCACGGCGATCCCAACCGTGGACACCGATGACGAACGGGCAGCCGCGGCGATCCCAACCACGGACACTGACGACGAGCCCTTATTAGTCGTAAGTGTAGGGCTTGTACATATTGTATGTACCGTAGGTTGACAGGGAAGTTCGAACCGCAGCAGAGGCAATCTGAGGCTGTGTCTGAATTACCTTGTGGTGTGTCTCGAGCTGTGGGCCTCTCTGAGGATTCCCGGAGAATACACAAAATCCACATGAGTGTTCACACCCATGCAGGGTGTTAAAATGTGACCAGCCCAAGTTTGCATAGGGATTCTCGACTTCTATCTATCTATCTATTGCCAGACACCATAATCCCATAAGGGATCGCCATTTGACTTTGAGTTATTTATTTTACGGGGGGGGGGGGCACTAACCCTCCACCAACCCACTTGTTGACATGTAGGGAGTATGTATGGTTTGGTTATATGGTTACCACCCAGCGTTGTAAATGGTTTCTTGGCTTACAGGAAACCATTTGGCTTGTCACTCAATATAAAGCCACCTGTAAAGGAAAGAAAAGCAGTAAGAAGTGACAGGAAAGATGGGAGAAATAGGAAGAAAGGAGGGCAGGCACAGAAAAAGAATAATAAAGGCTAAGGAAGAAGTAGGCAGCACTACATCAAGTGAGTGGATGATGGTCGCCACCACCTAACTATAAGTATAATAAGTCAAATAGTTAAAGTAATCTTAAGGATTGTGCTAGAGAGAATTAGAGCAAAGATAAAGAATGAGATAGAAGAAGAGCAGTATGGTTTTATTGAAGGAAAAGGAACAAGAAACGCTGTATTTATACTAAGGATGTTAAGTGAGAGAAGTATAGAGGTGCAGAGAGATATGTATTTGTGTTTTATAGATTATGAGAAAGTATTTGACCGAGTCAGACATGAAGATTTAATTGACATACTGAAAAGTACTGGAGTAGATGGAAAAGACTTAAGGGTAAATGCAGATAAAACAAAAGTGATGATATCTAGGGTTGGTGGCGGTACAATCAGAGGAGAGGGAGAGTGGCCATGTGCAGTTTGCCACATGGGTGTGGGAAGTAATTCCATTTTGTGCAGTGTTTGTGATAAGTGGGTGCACAAGAGATGTAGTGGTATTAGAGGTAGACTGCGAGATAATGCTGATTTCATGTGTGCGGTGTGTCGGGGAGAGCAGGCGGAGATTGTTAGGCGTGAGAGGGTTGAACTTGCAGTGTGTGGAGGAGTTTTGTTATTTGGGAGACATGTTATGTGCCGGAGGTGGGGCTGGAGTTAGCTCGGTTGCTAGAGTGAGAAGTGGTTGGCAGAAGTTCAGGGAGCTGTTGCCTCTCCTGACATTGAGAGGACTCTCCTTACATGCTAAGGGGTCTTTGTATGCAGCATGTGTTAGGAGTGTGATGCTGTATGGTAGTGAGACCTGGGCAGTAAAGGAAGAAGATATTCGCAGGTTTAAACGTAGAGAAATGACAATGATTAGGTGGATGTGCAGTGCGTCCCTGCGTGCAAGGCCTGGGGGGGCTGGGTTTACGATAGAAGAGTTGAGAGGTAGGATGGGACTGGAGTGTATTGGTGTTGTGATGAGGAGAGGTAGGCTGAGGTGGTTTGGACATGTGGAGAGGATGGGGGAGGATAATTGGGTACAGAGGGTGAGAAGTGTTAATACTGGGGGAGGGGTTGGGAGGGGTAGACCGAGAAAGACATGGGATGAGGTCATTAAATGTGACTTAAGGGTTAAGGGACTGAATAGGGAGGCTGCCAGAGATCGAGCAGCGTGGAGAGCCGCCATTCAGTGACCAAGGCCGACACATGCAAGCATGTTGGAGCCTTCAAAAATGAAAATGAAAACGAAAACGATACAAGCTATACTGGAATCAGAAAGCGGCAGTAAGAGTGGGAGCAGATCAGAGTGATTGGATAGATATAAGAAGAGGAGTAAGACAGGGGTGCGTTCTATCTCCAGATCTGTTCTCCCTGTACAGCAAGATGATAATGAGATCAGCTGAAGGACGAGAAGGATTTAATATTGGAGGACGAAATATAAATAACATAAGGTATGCAGATGATACGGTACTGATTGCTGACACTCAGGAGAAACTTCAAGATATTTTGCCAGTGGTGAAGGAAACGAGTGAAGAAAAAGGTCTATTAATTAATGTGGATAAAACGGAAGTGATGGTAGTTAGTAAGAAGGCACAAGTCCCTCGATGCAGTGTAAGAGTGAATGATAAGATGATTAAGCAGGTGAGAAGATTTTGCTACTTGGGAAGCTACATTACGGAAGATGGTAGATGTAACGAAGAAATTAAAAAAAGAATATTTGAAGCGAAGAAGGCATTTCAGAAGATGAGAAATATACTAAGTAACAGACACCTTTCAATACGAACAAGAAGAAGAGCAGTTAAAACTCATGTCTGGTCTGTGTTGTTATATACAGTAGGCGCGGAAAGTGCTGACGCCATCTTAAAAAGGAAAACATTCTTGTGGTTAGCAAGGAGAAACAAATAAATTAACACTCACCATTGAATTTAGTATTTAGTGGCATTCCCCTTCACCTTTATTATCTTCTTAAGGCGTCTGGGGAGACTGATGGCGTAGTTTTGCAGAACAGA
>JAGKTI010015125.1:0-20853 GCA_018397915.1 Birgus latro | reverse complement strand
ATGATCCGGCCCAGGTTAGAATATGCAGCAGTAGTGTGGTCCCCACGCAAAAAGAAAGATATAACCAAGATTGAGAGAATACAAAGAACAGCAACCAAGATGGTCCCTAGTCTGGCATATTTGCCATACAGAGAGAGGCTGGAAAGGCTGGATTTGCCCTCCTTAGAGGAAAGGAGAGAGAGGGGTGACATGATTGCAGTGTTCAGGACCATGATAGGAGTAGATAAAATTGACAGAGAAAATCTGTTTGTGTGGGATGAGAGAGCAACAAGAGGACATGGAATGAAACTAAAGAAGCCAAGCTGCTCGATGGACATCAAGAAATATAGTTTTCCGTATAGATGTATAGACCTGTGGAATAGCCTGGACAAAGAGATCGTCCAGTCTAAAAACTTAAATGAGTTTAAGGCAAAACTTGACTTATTGAGAAATAGAGACGGGACCCCACGAGCGTAGCTCATTTCCTGTATATCACAATTAGGTAAATACACACACACACACACACACACACACACAGGGGGGGGATGGCACAATATAGAAAATCTTTTTTGGAAGCTAAATATAAGGAGGAGTGGAGTGCGAGAGCAGCTGAAGAGAATGAATCCTGGCTGGAGAGGAGAAAAGTAGGACACATTGGAGACAGCACCTCTGCTAGGGGTACAGCATACTGCCATATGTCCTTCATGCATGGAAAGGCAATAAAAATGCATGGAAAGGCAATAAAGGGTGCATTCACAAGTGAGGGAGAGAAGTAATAAATAAACAAATACTCAGTATATATATAAATGAATGCAGGAGACAGTTTCTATCAATTTAATATCAATGGCCAAACACCTTAATCGCAGATGGGGTGGCCATGAACAAACTGCCTCCCTGTCATTCAGTCCTATGTCATCAGGCTGTTTTCTGTCCAACTCACTCCATCCCACTTTATCTCATACCTCTCCACCTCGTCCCTCCATCTCATTCTAGGTCTCCGTATCCCACTCACCCATATTCACATACACCTTCCTAGTCAGTCTTATCCTCCATTCTCTCTATATGGCCAGTACGGTACAGTATATTTTAGTCCTTACAACACTGTAACATTTTTTTATGTATTTTTCATTTGATTCAAGTTACCACCAGATAATCTTCTTGAACTTAAGCTAGGATATCTATCAGTGAGGAGCTTGATGAACCTAACCCCTCCAGCTCAAAATGTCCCCCCCCTCAGCAAATTAAAGTCATCTGTGGATAACTGAAACGTAATGGAAAACATCTTTTGCGGAAGGAGTTAATTATTAAATTAATATCTCACTTTATGGCATACTAGCACCCAAAGAAAACACAGGATCATACTGTAATGTATTGCTTATACAGGCTCCAACATGCTTGCAAGTGTCAGCCTTGGTCACCTGATGGTAGCTTACCATGCTACTCTATCTCTGGCAGCTTCCCTATTCAGTCCCTTATTCCTGAGGTCACACTCTATGACCTCATCTCGTGTCTTTTTCAGTCTGCCTCATGCAACCCTACACGTGAAGTTCATACTTTTCACCTTCTGCACCCACCTGTTATCTTCCATCCTCTCAACATGCCCAAACCATCTAAATTTACACCTCCTCATCACAACATCAATACATTCAAGTCCCATCCTTCCAATTAACTCCCCAATCACAATCCTACCCACACCAGACCTTTCAATCAGGGGCACACTACACATCCATCTAGTCTTTGTTATTTCAGTATGTTTGTGCCAACCAATATCCTCTCCCTTTACTGACCAAGTCTCAGTACCATACAGCATTACATTCCTAGCACATGCTGCATATGAAGACCCCTTAGAGCAGAGGGAAAGCCTTCTCAATGTTAGGAGTGGAAACAGTTCCCTGAACTTACTCCTACTCCTTACCCTAGCGACAGAGCTAGCTCCAGCCCAATTTTAAGCACATAACAAGTCCCTCAAATGACAGAACTCCTCCACACACTCAAAAGACTCACCAACACGATTAATCTTTTCACACCTGACAATCTCTACATGCTATCCTCAACACAGTGCACACATGATATTGGCATTATTTCACTGCCTACATCTAATACCACTGTACCTCTTATGCACCAACTTACACAGACTGAAACAAGATGGAATTACTTCATATGCCCTTGTGGCAAACTGCACATGGTTACAGTCCCTCTGCTTTGACAGTACCACCACCAACCCTAGATATCATTACCTTTGTTTTATCTGAATTTACTCTAAAACCCTTGTACCCAATTCCATCTCTCAACTGCTTAAATCTTTCCTCCACCTCCCTTTCATTCAATGCAATCAATACGACACCATCAGCATACAACATCTCCCATGGAAGACTATTTCTGAAGACATGTGAGAGAGCTTCAAGCACCACTGCAAACAACAAGGGGCTCAAGATTGACCCCTGATGCACATCAACATTTACTGAAAACTCTTCACTCAAATCTCCATTCACTCTTGTCTGAGTTTCAGCACTAACATACATATCCATAACCACTCTAACCAGCCACTCTTCAATCCCACGCTTTCTTATTGCCCACTACACCACCTCCCTAGGGACTCTGCCAAAGGCCTTCTCCAAAGCAACAAAAACAACATCCAGAAAACACTACACAAACACCTGGACCTGCTCCTTATGCTCCATCCCTCCACCCACTAACCTCTTCATCAACCCTACTCCTACTTCCTCCACACCTCCTCAGCCTAACCCACTAATCCTTCCCACACCATCCAATCCTCCAGCCCCTCCTATCTCACCCCAACCTAATCCACCCCAACAACCTTCTCCTACCCCTTCCCCTCCACTCACACCACCACCTCCCTTCTGTGCTGCAGCATCCAACACACATCGCACACATAACATAAACATCCTCCAATTAAACATAGATGGCATACACACACAATTCATCAAACAACATAATATACACACTGCCATCTTTCAAGAAACAAAACTACACACAACACTAAAAACACCTACATTTCATAATTTCACCACCATCAGACAAGACCAGGATGACGGCAGTGGCGGTGGACTTATCACCCTGGTACACAATCCATCAACTTTTCAGATACCAGTGCACACACAAAGTCACTTCTCCCCCCACATGACACTACAATAGAAATACAATCAATTAAAATACGCACTGGTAGCAAATCACAGACAACAATCGCCAACATATACATGCCCCCCCAATCATCCCCCACAGTAACAATTACTCTCCACAAATACACCACATCACTAACATATCCAACATCATCCTGGGTGGTGATTTCAACGCCAAGGCGTCAGCCTGGCATGTCAACAACCTTGACACAGACAGAGGGCTGGCACTACAAACCCAGACAGATCATCTTTTCATACTCAATAATCCCGATCAACATACCCATATCCCACACCCAGCTCTCATCCTCCCATCATCCCCATACATCACGTTCTGCTCCCCAAACCTCGCCCCCACAACATCCTGGAGAGTGGTCAGAACCCTTGGCTCTGACCACCTCCCGATCATCATCACTACCAAAACCAGGATCACCCCAGCTGGCCACAGACACACATACACTAATTATACGAGAGCCAACTGGGAGGCCTTCACAGCTGAAACAGAACAGCACTTTGAAACATTAAACAGTACAACCATCACAAACATCAACACTGCTGTGCACACTTTCAATACAATTATACAAAACACAAACAAAAGACACATCCCCAGAGGCAACAGAAAAGGACACAATCCCAACTTTACACCAGAAATTCAAGGCCTCATCAGACAATGGGACACACTACGACACTCCCCATACACATTACACCGTACAACAAATACAAGAACTCAACACTCAGATCAACAATAAAATATCAGAACAGCAAATGCTAAATTGGAATCATTATTTCCAAACACTTGATAACAAAACAAACACCAGCAAACTCTACAAAACACTAAACAGGATTACAATCTCCAACAGCAACACTACACAATCACACGCTGCCATCACAACAACAGACACCATACCATCAAACAAACAACAAGCAAACTCTCTCATCAATCACTTTTCACATGTTAGCCATCTAAACACCCATCGTGGTGACCGACATATCAACCGACGTAAGAGACAGTTCCCCACAGACCCAGACTTTGCACCTTTCAGTTACAACCAGATGAAGCACATCATCAGCAACTTCAAGCACTCATCTGCCTGTGGACCAGACAACATAAGCAACATACACCTTAAACACCTTGAACCACAAGGCATACAAGCACTCACCAACATATCAAACTACAGCTACTTACACAACATAATACCCAACATCTGGATGTATGGTATTATCATCACTATCCCCAAACCCAACAAAGACCCAACGTTACCTTCCTCACACTGCCCCATCACACTCCTCTGCACCCCCTCCAAAGTCACTGAACAACTGGTACTACAACTAGTTACACCTCACACCCCCATAGCCCCATAAAAACATGGTTTTAGGCCACTACACTCGACAAGCACTCTTCTTACAGACCTTACACAAAGAGTTTTTGATGGCATGAATTCAGCTAGGCCACCACATAAAACACTCCTTGTCACACTAGACATTAGTAAAGCTTTTGATTCCATTCTCTGGCACAACCTCACAAACAAAATATTCAACACAAACATGCACAATAACACAAAAAGATGGCTGGCAAACTACTTAGCAGGCAGATATGCACATGTAACTTTTGCTGGTCAGTCTCTGAACATCAGAAACTTCACAAAAGGCATCCCCCAAGGATCTGTTTTGTCCCCTACACTCTTTAACCTATACATGCACAACATACCCACACCCCACACACCACAGATTCACATAGCTTCCTATGCAGATGACATAACACTTACATGTACACACCAAAATGCAAACACAGCTGCACACATCCTCCAACCTTACCTCAACACACTACATGAACGGTTCATCACAAACAGGCTCAAAATAGCCCCAGCCAAATCTACAGTGACCCTTCTCACAAAGTGGACAGCAGAACACAGTCACATTCCACACTTCACCATAAACAACACTCCCCTACCACACACACATACAAAATCCTTGGTGTAACATACAATACATCAATGTCATTTAAACAACACATCACAAACATCAGAAATAAATTAACACCTAGACTCAATGCCTTGAACTTGCCCATACAACATTTGGACACAACAAAGAAACCACCACCACAGTAAACAAACAATACATACATTCAGTGATAAATTATGCAAGCCCTGCTTGGGCTCCTACCCTCACTAAAACACTATAACAATTGTCAGACCATACAGAATAAGGCCCTAAAAATAATCACAGGCTGCACAACTACTACACCTACAGACCACCTACACCAAGAAACCAAAGTTCTCAAAGTCAAGGATCATCTAGACATGAGAGGCACTCAAATTCTCGCTGCAGCCTCCACAAACGCACAGCATCCACTACACTACGTGGTAGCACATCCACACACACACACCAAGGAATATCAAAACAACACTCAGCTCACGATATCATACACAAATGCTGTAATCTCTCCCCCCCGCCCTCCACCTCAGACCAGCTTCCAGAAGCATATTCATACTCAAATCACTCGCCGTTCCATTCAGTTACTTAAAGACAACACACAGCTGCATGCATGGCCTCCTCATATCCATCCTTCTGAATCCTATCTCCCTCGTGAGGACAGGGTCCACCTGGCCAGGCTGAGATGTGAGCATCGTGCAGCCCTCTTAAGTTATCAGAAGAGGCTGGATGACTCCGTCGCTAACGCCTGTCCAGGACGTAACACAGCACCCCATACTATTAAGTACATCATGGAATACTGCATTGCACACAATCACCTACGCCAATAACACAACATACATTCCTTGGGAGCTCTGTGGGAAAGCCCAGTCTCGGCCTGGCATAAACCCATACTGCATCTCGTCAATATTCACTCTTTCTCTTATCACACCTTCTAGGACCTCCATTATCTGTTCTGACAGTTTTATGCCTCTATAATTTCCTCTTTCCAGGGCATCACCCTTCTAATTTCTTCTTTCCAGGGCATCACCCTTCCCCTTACACACATTTACAATCACAATCTTCAGCCAGTCATCTGGGACAACACACTCATATACTGTATAATCAAATTTGTCAAATCAGTAGTTAAAGCCACTCCTATATCTCCTGAGGCCTTCAGTCAACCCAGACACACCCGTCATCTTTTCCAACTAAATCCTGCCTACTGCCTTGCTCACAGAAGCAGAATAAATCAAAGGATTCTTGACTATATTGTATATCAGAGGTTCTGAGTGCCTAGTACTGTATCTACTAACAACAATTTAGGCTCTAGATTTCCTGCACATCGGTAGGATGGAGTCACCCTGCACAGTACTACAAGTGGAAGAATAACTGTATAAAATCTGCATACCACTGAAATAAAAAACACCTGTTAATGAAACTTGTGGTAATTGTCCATTTTTTGAACTATAGTCGAGTTAAATGCAATATTTGCAGAATACTGAAAAAAACACAAACAAAAAGGGTAGCATTTTGTATTGATCATCACTTGGAGATGATGGTCCATACAGGCCACGTGGCACCAGCAAAATTTTAATCAGGCATATAAACACACAAATCAAGGAAAATTTTTCGAGCATTTGCTATGCAAAATTCTTGGAAGACAGGAAGAAAATAGTAGACTGGAAAATCATGTTTCTAAATCATATTTCTAGTCATTAATATTAAGAAAGCTAATTGAGATGGGGCAAAAGGAAATTTTATTAGGCTAGTAAGTTTTTTGGTTGCTCATCTGGTAGGTGTCAGTACTTCTTTCGTTAACTACCTGTAAAGACTCCCTACTATGCAACAGATGGGAATACTGTGGCTGAACCCGATATGTCTTCATTCACAACAAACTGCCTTTTTGTCAACATCATTGTAAATGTTCTTTATCCACATAACCGCGGAGCGTCACTCTCGTGACGTGCGGTGGCAAGGGATCAAACCTACTGGGAAATAATAGATTATTGTTTCTATTGGTAATCTCAGGCACTGGTATAAATAGTACGGGCTGTTGGGAAATGTAAATGTGGAGAGTTCCTGAGCCAACTTCAGAAAGCCTCCACAAGTCATATGATAGTTGACGAGTGCTAAAAAAAACATCCCATGAGTAAGCTGAAGGTAGGTGTCTATCTATCTATCTATTGCCAGACGCCTCAATCCCGAACGGGGTGGCCACAAACAAATCGCTTCCATGTCACTCTGTCCCCTGCCATTTCACTACCACGCTTCCAACTCACACCCCCCTCTCTCATATACCTCTCCACTCCATCCCTCCATCTCATCCTCGGCCTCCCCCTCCCTCTCGCCCCCTCCACCTCACTCACATACACTCTCCTCGTCAATCTTTCACTCTCCATCCTCTCCACATGCCCAAACCACCTTAACGTGTTTCTCCTAACGCTTCCCATCACGTCCTCAACCACACCACAACGCTCCTTCACTTCCTCATTTGTTAGTCTGTCTCTCCATGTGACTCCACATGCTCCTCTCAAATAACTCATTTCCACTGCTCTCACTCTTGACTTCTGTCCTTCCAACAGTGTCCAAGCTTCACTTCCATATGAGTTGGTATCACAATACTGTCATGTAACAACTTTTTCACTTCCATGCTCACCTCCCTGTTTCNTCTTTCACTCTCCATCCTCTCCACATGCCCAAACCACCTTAACGTGTTTCTCCTAACGCTTCCCATCACGTCCTCAACCACACCACAACGCTCCTTCACTTCCTCATTTGTTAGTCTGTCTCTCCATGTGACTCCACATGCTCCTCTCAAATAACTCATTTCCACTGCTCTCACTCTTGACTTCTGTCCTTCCAATAGGGTCCAAGCTTCACTTCCATATGTCAGAGTTGGTATCACAATACTGTCATGTAACAACTTTTTCACTTCCATGCTCACCTTCCTGTTTCTTATCACTGCTTTCAACGAACCAGCAACCTTCCTTCCCTGCTGCACCCTTTCAAGCACTTCACCCTCCAGACTACCATCCTTACTCATCACACTGCCCAAGTACTTAAATTCACTCACATTCTCCATATCCTTCCCATCCAATCTCACTGTACACTCACTGGCTTCACTTCTCTCGAAGACCATCACTTTACTCTTCCCCACATTCACCTTTAGATTCCATTTCTTACACACTCTCCCAAACTCATCTACCAAGCCTTGCAGCTCCCCTTCGTCTTCACTCAACAACACAGTATCATCTGCAAACAACAGTACAGGGAGTTTCCAAACACTGCCCTCTCTCACTAGGGCCACTCCAACATCCACTGCCCGACTTTGTATCTCTTTTATAACGCCATCCATATACAGATTGAACAACCATGGAGACATGACACATCCTTGTTTCAATCCAACCTTCAAATGGAAAGATTGACTCAGTTTGTCATCCACACACACTGCAGCCTTAGCACCCTCATACATACTCTTCACTGCCTTCAACAACTTTCCATCCACTCCATATATTCTTAATACCTTCCACAAACCTTGTCTATCCACCCTGTCATATGCTTTCTCCAGATCCATGAAGGCTGCATACACTTTCTTGCCCTTCTCTAAAAACTTTTCCACTAAGGATCTAAGAATGAATATCTGGTCTACACAACCTCTTCCCTTCCTAAAACCTCCTTGTTCTTCTCCAACTAATTCCTCAGTAATTTCCCTAGCTCTGTCAATAAGTATCCTACCATATATTTTTCCTATTACACTGAGAAGGCAAATGCCCCTATGATTACCACACACTGCTTTTTCCCCTTTTCCTTTGTACAGCGGAATAATTATACCTAACTTCCAATCCTCCGGTGTCATAGGCATATAAAATTATAATACTCTAGGACCAAAAACAGATTTTTGGCAAATATTTGGAAAAAGTCAGTTGAGTGTGAATTACCGCCAACGGGAAGGGCAAGAAAAGCCTTGAAAAACCCTGCGGTTTAGTGGTTAACTATGCTTTTTTTTTTCTTTAAGTTTCATTATCTGTCAAAGCACATGATTTAACTCTTTCTTCCCTTTACCTGTACAAATTATTCAGGTGTTTTTGTCCACTACTGTACATTACAAAAATTTAAATATGCATCATGTTTTAATAAATAAGCAACTATGGACCTTACAACTAAACAAAGAAAATCATAAACACAAGTTAGTGTGGGTGTGATGTACCATGTATGGATGCAATGCACCATACACTCCTAAATCATTGTCTAGGGGGTAGGACATAATTTACATCATTCCATATAACCAATGTTACAACTTTTGTACTTCTAACCATATCACCACGATAATAGAGTAATTTAAATACACTGACTGTCTTTGTACCTATCTATAGCCAGACGCCTTAATCTCGTAAGGGGTGGCCACAAACAAATTGTCTCAATGTCGCCCTGTCCCCTGCCATTTCGCTGTCCTCCCCCCAGATCACACACCCTTTTTTCATATACCTCTCCACTCCATCCCTCCATCTCATCCTCAGTCTCCCCCTCCCACTTTTCCCCCTCCACCTCACTCAAATACACTCTCCATATTAGTCTCTCATTCTCTATCCTCTCCACATGGCCAAACCATCTCATGTTTTTCTTCTGACACTTCCTATCACATCCACATCCATGCCACATGGCTCCATCACTTCCTCATTTGTCAGTCAGTCTCTCGATGTAACTCCACAAGCTCCTCTTAAATAACTCGTTTCCACTGTTCTCACTCTTGACTTGTGTCCTTCCAACAAGGTCCAAGTTTCACTTCCGTACATTAGGGTTGGCATCACAATACACTACTATCATGCAGCAACTTTTTTACTTCCATGCTCACTTCCCTATTTCTTATCACTGCTTTCAAAGAACCAGCAACCTTTCCTCCCTGTTGCACTCTATCTACTTCATCCTCTAATCTTCCATCCTTATTTATCATACAGTACACTTAAATGCACTCACATTTACCATTTCCTCACCATCCAAACTCATTGTGCATTCAGTAACTTCATTCCTTTCAAAGACTACAACTTTACTCTTCTCTGCATTCACCTTTAGATTCCATTTCATACACATTCTCCCAACACAAAAATTAACAACAGGGGGAGGGGAAACAAAAACCTTATCCCATACCGAGACTTGTGGGAGGCAGATACATGCAGTATGGTGAGCTGATCAGGGCTCCCAAAAAGCTACCAAGGCTACTGGTTTCATTTGCATCATTGCATATACAGTATAATATGGCAATTTTAGTGGATATGTACATTACATCACCACACATGGACTAAGATGACTCCACCCAACTGCACAGTGTACAGCTAAACAAATGCTGGTAAATATACAAGATCGTAAACACACAGGCTCTCTCTCTCTCTCTCTCTCTCCCATACATTTCTACATTACACATGGCTAAACAAACACTGACACAACATGTATAACATGTATGGTACATACACAGTGGCATATTCTCTCTCTCTCTCTTTCAAATACAGTCAGAACTACATGCATCAAACATATTCCAATCCCTGAATAAGTTGTTAAAGCAAGGTGCACCACTGATTAAAACATAGACATAAACTATCATGAGATGAACCTTTCCATGACAAGAATTGAGGCAATATGATCAGTCTACCCAATTTTAAGGTTGTATCTATTGTTAAATCAAGGGAATTGCTTAGTGAATGAGTTTGGGAGAGTGTGTAAGAAATGGAATCTAAAGGTGAATATAGGGAAGAATAAAGATATGGTCTTCAAGAGAAATGAAGTCGCTGAATGTGCAGTGAGGTTGGATGATGAGGAAATGGGAAAGGTGAGTGCATTTAAGTACTCGGGTTGTGTGATGAGTAAAGATGAAAGTTTGCAGGATGAAGTGCTTGAAATGGTGCAACAAGGAAGAAAGGTTGCTGGTTCTTTGAATGCAGTGATACGAAATAGGGAAGTAGGCATGGAAGTAAAAAAAGTTGTTGCATGATAATACTGTGATACCAACTCTAATGTATGGAAGTGAAGCTTGGACCTTGTCAGAAGGACACAAGCCAAAAAGTGAGAGCAGTGGAAATGAGTTATCTGAAAGGAGCATGTGGAGTTACATGAAGAGATACACTGACAAATGAGGAAGTGAAGAAGCATTGTGGTGTGGATGTGAAAGTGACACAAGAGAAATACAATGAGGTGGTTTGGCCATGTGGAGAGGATGGAGAGTGACAGACTAATGAGGAGAGTGTATGTGAGTGAGGTGGAGGGGGGAAGAGGAAGGGGGAGGCTGAGGATGAGATGAAGGGATGGAGTGGACAGGTATATGACAGAGGGGTGTGTGAACTGAGGGGAAGGCAGTGAAATGGTGGGGGACAAAGCAACATGGAGGTGATTTGTTTGTGGCCACCCCTTGCGGGATTGAGGCACCCGGCAATAGATAAATACTTGTAGATAGATATAAATCATCTAGATTGAAATGTCTGCCTACATTAGCCCCCTAAGTCCTAACAGACCAAATATTTTTTTCTTGTAACTACCAGAAAATTATATTCAGCAAGAGAAGAATCCCTAGTAGCAAAAGGGTGAATTACAGCTGCACTTAAACTCTATACAGTACTGTAGTTGGAAAGTTGCCCATAAGGTTAATCAAACTGTCTACATATATAGAATTTGGAATAAAGCATAAATGATATCCTCAGGCTGAAGGGATAAACTGATGCTATATTCAGAATCTTACGAGGCATAGCAAAATAATTAGCAAAACTTCTAGACCAATAATACTTCTGTTGTCAGTTAGGCTCACAGTACAGATATAAATACTTTAAATGAAACTTATCACTCTGTACATAATATGAGCCTCACATATTTTGAAAGTACTTCATTACATCACAAATTAAGTCAGTCCTCACTTAAAGTCTGGGATATACTGTATGTTGCAAAATACTGTTTAAATTAAACAACTTTAAGTGAGGCATCTAACAGTTTAAGATTTAAGGGAGTAAATGCATTAATATAATTCAAGTGTGACTTCAAATTTTTTTTTTAGGAATGTCAAGAAGCTGTTTGCGAAGAAAGGTATTGCTCCATCAACAAATTAATAGCTTCAAATGAGGGCTATCTGTAACTTCAAATTCTGTCACAATCATCATCACCCTCCTTAACCCTTTTCTCCCACCTAAGGATGGAGTTATGTAGGGTCCAGAAAGCAAGGAAACGCAACTGCAAGGAGAACAGGTCAACAGTATGTCCAATGAAAGAGGTCATACCACTCATTCATTTACCATTCAAGCCCCCAGAATCCTGACTTTACCTCACAGGTCTAACCAGCACAAACATTACCACAAAAAAAGATATATTTACTCATCTGAAACTGTCAGTTAGTGCATTGCTCAGTGAACTGAGCAAGTGTCTTCTATTTTACTCTTGCTATCACCAGACATTTTAATAAGCCATGAAGTCTTCTAGTAGCAAAAGGTTAGAAATCAATTACAGAGTTACCTAATGTAGTACAGACACATCTTTCATATTTTGTTCCTGCTACCACCAGATGACTTTGTTCAGCTGGTAGTGAGAGGCTTAAAATTTTAATTCAGGTAAGCAATCAATATCCCTCACCTTTACACTTATTGGTGTTCTTATCAAGTATCGCTTTTGTTGATATGATGCTTCCATACCTGCAACATAAAAATAAAAAATATGAGGTGGAAAATAAAGTACCAACTGATATATTTTCTTCAATAACCACTTAGCATACAAAACGACAGCTACAACAACAAAGTTAAACAAATAACCAGTTAAGGATCATATAAAAACTGGAATACAGTGTTTTCTTCACTTACCACATGGTACAGGGGGTCCTTCTTATAAGTCAGGGATGCATTCGAAAATATCACAACTTTATCCATACAACTAGATCAGTACATTACTATAATTTGGGGGAACTGGCAAATTAGCCTTCAAAGTACCAATGGAACTTCAAAGTGCAATGCTTCTGTAATTTACTGAGGGCTTAATAGCAATAACATGAATAAAAAAATATTCAACATACAAAATGGTAATTTATAAGGACTAGCTGTATACATACCTAAGACTACAACTTTCTTTACTTCTGCCACTCCATTGAAATATTAAATACAACAACAATGTTCAAATTCTGGGAGGCAAACGCAATAAAAATACAGTAATACATAAACAGTACTCAGAACACCTATTCATGTGAACATGCAAACTGTATCTGGAATATAAGTACAATACTGTATATATTTTTATATATTTTAACCTTTCAGCATGCTGATGCCTATTTTTATTTTATTGTTTGCTACAACAAGACAAATTCTGTTCATCTTGAGAAGAATCTTACACTAGAGGGCTTACTGGAGATTTTAACACATTTTTTCCCAAAACTGCACAAAAGCATCTAGTAGTAAAGGTAAATGGTTGGGCACAAGCTAAGAGGTGCATGGTCTCAATACTCATGGCATAGGTTATCCCACTATCCTGGGATACAAGGCCAATGTACCACTTGGCGTGTTACAGTTGCCTTCCTTAGTTGTTACTCTAGGTACTGTTTTTATCTACCAACTCTTGATGGGTAGGTGGACACTGGAGCAGAGTAATGCCAACTGCACGCACCAAAATTCAAACCCTGGTGCTATCAGGCCAGTAGCTAAGTAACTAGCAATACTAACCAACTGGCCACTACAGAGGTAGCAAATTTAATTAAAAAACATCACACCCTAATGAAAGGAGTGCTAGAACAAATTTCTAACATTTCCCAAAAGAAAAAAAAAACTTTTGATGAATAAAGAACACAGAGTAACTGTACACAAGAAACTCTCCTGAGTAGCATCGCAATCTGCCCATATCCCATTCCAACATGTTTGCTGCATATTATTTTAATCTGACAACAAATGGATGATTTTTTCTTCACCTACAGAACCCCTGGTGTAGAAGATCCATAATTACTTGAACCAGAGGTCCTCACATGACAACTGAGGTATGTGCAGCTGATGATCTCAGAAATGTCCCAACCACCTCGCCAGGTAAGGGGTGGAGTTTACAACTCCACGCAACGCCGCAGTATTGGCCACAGTCATACCGGGTACGGGGCAGAACCGGCCACAGTCCGTTCCCCAGTTGCATCCCCGCTAAAGGGCCGCGACACGGACGCGTGTCGGCCAGGCAGGACAGGCCATAAGTCGTCCGACTCCTGTAGTCGCACCGCAGTATTGGCCACAAGCCGTACTGGGTACGAGGCAGGATTGGCCACAGTCCGTCCCTCTGCTACTAGTCCTCTCAGCTCCCCGGTACGGGCCATTAGCCGCACCAGAGCTACAACCTCATGCGCCACTACGACATCAACCACTAGTCACGTCAGGCCAGAGGTAGGGCAGGCCTTTAGCCACACTGAAGCTGTTGTCCCCTGTGCCACCCCGACATCAACCATTAGTCACGTCAGGCCAGAGGCAGAGCAGGCCACTAACCGCATTGAAGCTGATGTCCCCTGTGCTACCACGACGTTGGCCACTAGTCACGTCAGGTCGGATGTAGAGCAGGCCACAGTCCGCTTCTCTCCTACAGGAGGACCTGCAGCCAGAGAGGACCCCTCCCCCGAGCCGTGGCAAGGTCTCACCCGAGGCCTTGGTTCCCTGCAACTCTACCAGGGTGAACAGCGGCCAAAGCAGAGTCCCCGCAGACCCCGCAGCCTACGTCGCGCCCTGTCTACTACTCCCCCAGCCCGAGGTCCCCGTGTGACAACCCTGTTGGCGACGCTGCCCTCCAGCCATTGCCGCAGTCCAGCCGCCCCAGGTTCCAGTACCCTGGGTCCTCAGTTGCCCCGAACACCGGGGCGCGACTTACCTGTGGGCGAGGCCTCCCTGAGTCTCCCCCAGACTCGACAACAGGCCCGTCTCCTGGCTCTCTTCGGGCCGAGCCCCTAATCCCACGACTACGTGTGGGGCCCTGTCCAGGGGCATGCCACTCTGCCCTTCCTCCGGATGGAGGAATCAACCTAGGGCCCACCAGTGGTAATGAAGTGAGTGGATTTTACATATGTGTGTGCTTTTTTGACCCAAATATTTGTGTGCATTAACTTATACCATACAAGTGATTCCCTACAGTGTATTCTCGTGTTAAGTGACCAGGAACCCAGAGTATAAGACTGGACGAGCCCAATAGCTAACTGTGGTCTGACTTATATCCCGAGTAGAGTCCCGAGCCCCCCCCGCCCTTTGAACGAAATGCCTTTGTGACCAACAGAAAAATAACACTGAGTCAGTTGTGTCATTCCCCTGTTATTTAGATTCTCCCTCCCCAACCCACAGGCATGCGAGTGAAACACCTCAGTGACTAACAGAAGGAATATATATTACAGTAAAACCTCGATATAACAGACTTCAGCAGACCGGAATTCGCTTTTATCGGACTCTAGGAGCTACCGGACTAAACTCCTATATATCGGAAAAAGTCCGATATAGCCAGAAAGCAGTCCGGACGGCCTGACAACTTCAGCTATTTTCACCACAATAAGACAAGTAAAAGACATGTTTTTCAGTGCACAGTACAGTATTATTATACTATTTGATCAATGTAGTGAAGGTATAACATAGTACAATACTGCAATGGTGGTGAAAACCACTCATGCAATCCGGTCTAATGTCTGATATATCAGAAAAAGTCCGGATTAGCAGGGGTAAGTCTGGATGTCGCTTTTATCGGAAAATTGCATATTTCGGACTGGCCTGAGCCCCAATTAGTCCGTTATAGTGAGGTCTTACTGTATTCCCAATGTGCTTTCCCCTCGCACATTAAACCTCCACCCACCCCAGTGTCCAGGCACGTTAGTCAGGGTATGCCAGAATATCGCAGTCTCCCCCCCCCCGTCAGTGATCACTACGCGGCAGACTCTACCTGAGATAGACTTCCGGCCGAAAGGTGTCTGTGACACAGGTGTTAACATAACTTATATACAGTGCCGTCCAGTGCTATATGGGTTTGGGAAATAGTAGTAGATTCATTCCTGTGTCTTAAATTATAAGTGTATTTTATGTGCCGTAAGTGTTGGGTAAATAGTACCATACAGTACTTCTACCAGTCGGTACAGTGACAGACTCCCCGTCAAGTAAAACCTTGTGTTAAGTGTTAACCCATCCCCGACCAACCCAGTTTGTAATATATTTGTTGATGTACTATTGTCCCTGGGAAGATATCTGAAATACATGTGTGTAATACTTACTGCCTTGTTTTTGTGTCCAGTCCTACTCTTTAGGGTTACTGACCTGGTCTAGAATTGGGACCCGCTGTAGCTTGTGTATTTGAGGGCGAGAAACCGACCCACAAATACGTAGCATAACACAGGGTACTGTCACTGCATGCCTACCAAAATAAGAACCTAGGTAGTTTCAACACACACACACACACACACACACAAATGGAGTCTTTACACGTCCACACAGAGGCATTCATAACCTTAATGGCTTGACAGAGAAAGCTCAAGGAATCCTGAGAAAATATCTAACAGTTACTGCACCTCTACTGCTGCATGACTACACCCACATCTACACCCACACTGACCTCTCTCGACACACATTCTTACCCAAAATAAAAACATGACATTCACACACACCCTACGTAGTAATGTAACCACCTTCCCCATACATATCTCCGCCATCTTTCATAGTTCGGCTCTGGTTTCCCTCCCAACAAACGTCCCAAACCCCCTCTCCCCGACACTACCTCACTTCCCACCACACATTACCACAACTATTTTCCCCACACACTACCACACTTACTTTTCCCCACACACTACCACAACTATTTTCTCCACACACTACCACACTTACTTTCCCCCACACACTACCACACTTACTATCCCCCGCACACTACCACACATACTTTCCCCCACACACCACCATACTTACTTTTCCCCACACACACTTACTTCCCCCCCCTCACACACACACACACACTTACTTCACCCCCCTCACACACACACACACACACTTCACCCCCCTCACACACACACACACACACACACACTTCACCCCCTCACACACACACACTTACTTCCCCCCTCCACACACACACACACACACACACTTACTTCCCCCCTCCACACACACACACACACTTACTACCCCTTCCCCCCCCAGACACACACACTTCCCCTCCCAGCCACCCCCCCCTCCCCCCACACACACCTACGCTTAATTTCCTACACTTACCTTCTCCACACAGACAAGCCCCCACACTTATTCCCCCTCCCCCACACTGTCACACTTCCTTCACCCTCACATACTTCTAAACTAACTTTTCACCTACACAAACGCTACTACCCACAAATCTAGACAAACACACATGCACAGACAACTCTCCACATACACACAGAGATCCTCCTCCCTCACACATGAATGCACATAACACGAATCCCTCACACATACAGTATACAGGCACAGACACATGCAGACACACAGCACAATCGCACATACACAGACTCCCCCCTCCCCCATCCACACGCTGGCCTGCACGTTTCTATCAACACAAGACCCGTTCAGACAAAGCCAAGTCAAAACATCACGCTACTACCTCAGCCACACTTTATCAACAGTGAAATACAACACTCGGGTAACGCTGCCTTCGTGAGTCGTGACGTAGTTTGTGCTTCGACGGAGAAGGCTTAAATCAATGCCTGTTGACTTCACGAGGGCTATTACAACACACATTCAACGTCTGCTAAGTCCCAATCTTCCCCAAGACTAGGATACCCAACCGCCGAATTTGCAATCCAAGGCCTTTTCAATTGCAGGCACGAACAGCCACAACGGAGAATACAAAACTATGAGTAACTGTAACTATCACTAACTGGCTCTACTGTAAATGTAAGTTTTAATTATCCTACTCTGTTCACTTGGTCTAAAACTTCCATTTCTCCATCTTATCTGCCGAACTGTAACACGAGATCAACACTAAAATATGGCGCTAGTCATTATACTGCTATGGAAAGCATGCAGAGTTATAGCAATCTCTTTTTCAGCCACTCAGTTGCTGAAAACATGGTACAACAGAACGAAAAATATGTCCGTCAACGAATGGGAGTAAACTGAATGCGAGGGTTGCAGTATAACGGCCATCACAAGACTCCATTCACCATCACAACGACCTTTGCATCTTGTTATGGCTGACTCAAGTCGATTTTATTCAACTGATCAGAGTTTTCGAGTTGGAAGGGTTATATAAGGTCTTCATTATCCACCATTATGGGCTCCTCTAGGCTGAATAAATTTCTTCAGTACTTGCAAAATAAAACGTTAAAAAGATGTCGTACTGAAGTGGAGGCCTCTAGCCCCTTCAGTCTAAGGATGCCATGTGTATTTCATGTTTGTTATGCCCTGGCAATTACAGCCAGTAAGACAGACTTTCAAGATGGAGACATTGGCCACGACCGTCGTAACCTCTTCACAACTTGAGTGTTCTGCTTCGCTGAATATAATCATTTGGCAACACCAAGAACATGATGAACATGTCCTTGGCCTGAAGGAGTTACGGCCGTATGCTTGAACACAGATGGAAAGGCCCTACATTGATCCCTACTTTACACACTAAGGAAAGCACAAGCAAACTCTTAATTTGTACACAGTATGCTAAGAGAGCATTAAGGGAATGGGGGCGGTTGGTAGCCCTGCCTGACCGGTTGGTATGTCGGAAGTGCTCCCGTGGGAGTCAGCGTGAATTTTTTGTCCAGACGATGTCAATCAACAGCGAAACAATATAATTTGCCATATTTTTTTTTTATATATTAGCACTTATTAGTACGTATGCTTTATATACTTTTACAGTAATAAACTTTTCAATCAATATTTATGTTGTAAATATGATAGTTTAGCGCTGGCGATGGGTTAGGTTAGGTTAGGATGAATTTGGCTGTTACCCTAAACCTGGTTAAGGTAGCCTAAAATAAGTTAGGATTAATAAGGTTGGGTTGAATTTCGAAAATTTATGTTAGGTTTGGGTAAATGAACACTGATAAAGGGCAATTTCGCCGAAAAATAGCGTTCAAAGATGGCGTTCATCCGTCTTCGCGCACAGGTTAAGGATAAGTTTGGTTAGATTAGCATAAAATTGGTTAGGTTAGTCTAAATACGTTAGGCAAGGTTTGGGTAAATAAGGTTCGGTTGTTACGAAAATTTAGGCTAAGTTTGGATAAGTAAGCACTGCAAGGATTATTTCGCTCATGAAAGGCGCTCTAAGATGGCGTCCATCTATCTTCGTGCCTTGCAAGACAGTGGCTGTTTGTGAACAAACTCCGCTTATTAATGCACCTTTCACCACATTTAAAGAAACGAAAAACACCGGAACTTGAAAACGCAATTCGAGAGTACTTGACGAACTCCATGAAGGGCTAAAGCAAGCAAAAAATGCAAAATAAGGTGGTCCTATGTCTCCTTAACTGTTGCCAAGAATTATGAATAGGATGTTGCTGATTAATAATTGTAAATGGAAGTAGAAGAATATGAGAAACAGTTTGCAGTGTCTGATATTAAAACGCAAAGATGATCTGATGCTGCCACGACGCTTGATAGTTTGGCCTATGAGCGAAGAACAGTACCTTTCTCCTATTATGTATTAACGTATATTATTACCTGTAGCGTTGACTGAACGTTCTGTATTCAGTTAAATCACATAAGTAACGTATAAAAGTGGTTTACACATGTCAATTTTAGGATCTCGCCTACTATTAACTACTCTTAAAAAAAAAAATGCGTCACCAGTACGGCTGAGACGGGCCAGAGCTTGACCTACTACTCGGTAAGGTACAGCCCGCGTGTTTTAATAACCAACAGTTCAGTTCCATTATATGTTTGCATTGCATTTTTAGCAAGTTAAAATATTATTTACATGAATTGCTTACATTATTCTATGGTTTCTGGAGGCAGAGTTACTTTGTTACATATAATTAAATGTAGGGTTTGCGAAAGCCATAGCATGCCTCCCCTTAAAAAAAATTGTTGGAACAACCCCTATAAATTGAGGGAAGTCTTTCCCTACTTAAACCTTAGGAAAGGCCCTACATTAGCTTTAAGCATACGGCCGTTAGTACTGATACTAAACTCTATAATGAAACAAGTGAAAAATGTTTCATATCTACGTTTCTTTTATCTATAACCAGACGTCTTAATCCTGTAAAGGGTGGCCACAAACAAATCGCCTCCATGTAACTCTGTCCCCCGCCATTTCGCTGTCTTCCCTCCGACTTAAACCCCCCTCTCTCATATACCACTGTACTTCATTCCTCCATCTCAGACAATGAAACTCATATTGTCATCATCATCATCATCATTACCAACACCATTATCATGCATATCATTATCACTGCCATCACCTTAAAAAATCTAAAAAGAACTACGAGTATAATTATGACTGACATAATTAACTCCAGGTTGGTGACAGTTCCTCTTGGTAACACGGAAATGGACGGTTATCGTCGATTCTTAGAAGGAGCGATACAATCTGACGATGGCTGCGAAAGACTCAGGTTTCATAGTCTGGTGATAAATCACTATCCATCACAGCCTAATCTACATTAATGGTCTGGTTAAGGTCTGACTTAATTAAACAAATCCACAGCTGTTCTGAGCACTTAATCAGATTATTAAACCCCTCAATTTCTACGGACACACTCAGGTATTCTGTTTCGCCTGACATCAGATGATTTCATCTCAGAAAATTCCAAATGGTCAGTAGGTTAAACAATGTCTCCTGGAACCATTTTGCTTGTGGATGAGCTTAAGTATTCTATTACCTTTTCTTTACCTTAACAAACTCATACAGTTCAACAGGT
>JAGKTI010015124.1:9405-20854 GCA_018397915.1 Birgus latro | reverse complement strand
GCTCCCTCCAAGAAATATTTCCTTCCTCCCACCCAACCAACTAACCTCACTCCCTAATGCCCCAAACCACTCTTGTAAATAGGAAGCTTCGTGCGACTACCCTTAGATATCCTAAAATTGCCACACTTTACGCAGAGCCAGTAACACGACTGGTAAGTAATTGTAAGTTGTAAGCTGCGATGCTGACGCTGTACTATAAGTCAGTTATTTCATTGCCATAAGCATAATTCGGTAGGTAAGTGGTGGAAAACAGTAGACAACATTGTACAGATATTCAGCAGTAGTGTATGTGTAGAAGTATATCCGTACGTCATTCAGTGTCTCATAATATTTCACAGTATTGGCCAGATTTAGTAATTTCATTCAGTCAGTTATTATTAAAAGACTATTACTTTCTGTCACAAAAATTCCAAAAAAAATTGTAAAGCAGCTGGATTAACTCACTGGCAACTGTGTACGAGCCACAGTATTTTGCTCAAGGTGACACCTGGCGATACAGTTAAGCTGAGAAAAATACTAGCTGTAGAATAAATTAAAATGTGGTATGCCACAGACGAAGGTGGTGTTGATTGTAGTGATCTTAGGAGGGGAACATGTTGGCAGTGTTTGTGATGGTGATGAACTTGTTATGGATAATGACAGTGTAAGTGCTACTGGCTGTAACAATGTTGGAATAATCTTGACAATGATGATAAAAGTAATTTTGGTGTTATGGATAATGATAAAGGTATGGGTGACGGATTTTATTACGGTTCTCTTGGTTCAAAAAGACTTAGTGGTAATACTGGTGGTGAGAATGATGGTCGTCATGGTGATGCATTAAAAATAGTAACATCTTCCTATTTTTGAGAGTGAGTAAATAAAGGTCAAGGACTGATACTGACACAGGGGTAGACAGAAGTTCAGTTTGTAGGGAAGTAAAACAACTATTTACCCGGTATAACCCAGTCACTACTGTCACGTAGTTGGTGCCTGGTATGGCATAGCCGTAATTAACTGATTCACTACCATATGTCGAATATACCTAACTCGAATACAGTTAATTATCTGAAGACAGGAAGAGTAACTGAACATTGCTCCATAGCAGTGAAGAGCTTAATACAATGAAGTCTTTATGCTCAGTACAAAGTCTCAGCTTGTGTAGATTATTAGAGGAACCTGAGGCGAGGAGTTAATAAAATGAGTAGAATAATCCTTCAGTACGAATGTCGTTTTGTTTATATTCTTAACACAACTGATTTTAGTAGACTCAGGAAAGACCAGTCCTATCGAGAGGGTCAATAAGTGAACAGTAACGAAAACGAAAATATAGGACAGCAACTGTGAAGTGAGGAGGAAATGTGGAGAGGAGGAGTAAGAATAAGTCGATGAACGGATGAAAAGGAAAAGAAGTTAAAAAAACATGGGGAATGGGATTATAACAACAAGGAACATTCAGAGAGTACAACACCCGCGTCCTACATATGGTGTAATGGCCAAACGTTTTGAGTTACACAGTGGCCGTGGCCTTCGACAGACTGTTCTCAAATTCGAATTACTTCATACTTGCCGGAGCCTTAACCCGTCCACCATATTTAATTCAGCTCGGATCATAAACACATAAGCTGACGTTACCGTGTGATACTGACTTTTGATCTTGCCTTGTGACCTTCACCTTTGACTACATTTTTAAAAAACTGAATCCTCTTATCTTTACCTTGCCTGTCACCAAATTTGATCGAGACTGGATAATAACTACTTAGATTTACCTTAGGATGTGACCTGGACCCTTGACGTATTGTCCTTAAAAACAGTATATAAAGTCTTTGGTTGACATTCAGCCCTTCCATCATGTTACATGGTTCCAGTCCCACCGAAATATTTTGCTCATTTTCCTCGCACACACAGACACACAAGGGTCGAACTCTGACCTTGTTCTTTTACAAACTTTGGCCGACTGTTCTCAAAATCGAATCGCTTCGTCCCTGTCTTACTCTCAGTCCTTTAACATGTATATTCTGAACTAAATAAAAGTAAGTCGCTTCGCCGCTGTCTTACTCTCAGTCCTTTAACATGTTTGTACTAAACTGATTATAAGCTGTTACCTTTGCTGCATCAAGTTTTGGCCTTACCTTGTGATCTTGGCCTCTGACCTATTGTGTCAAAAAACAAAGAGGTTAACCCCTTGGCTGATCCTTAGTTTCTTAATCTACTTCAGCAAGTTCGGTTACGTTGATAAGAACCTGTTTATTCTGTTCACACACACACACACACACACACACACACACACACACACACACACACACTGAGCAAACCATTATTCTGCTCGTGGTTTCAGTGGGCGAGGCTGTAATTATGCAAGTGGAGTAAGAGGAAGCTCAAGAGGGCAGATGCACACAACAATTACTGAGGCTAAACTGCTGAGTGGACCATTGTTGTAAATCTCAGTGGCAGGCTGCGGCGTAGAGAGAGAGGGGGGGGGGGAGAGGATACGAAAAGAGCGAATAAAGAGCAACATGAGATAGTGAAGTAATCTAATCTAATTCGAAAAAAAAAAAAATAGCTAAGGGCCTATATAACATTAAAAAAAGTAGGAGATAAATACAGTGTATAACCAAGATCATAGAATGTTAAGGAAAAAGAAAGTGGAAAAGAGACGCAAGGAACACAGACGATAAGAGAAAAGGATCACAGAAAATGGAGGTAGAGGGAGAGTTACGTAATGGCAGAGATGGACTTGGAGACGCAAACGAGTTAAAGGGAGAATGGGAGAGGGGGAAAGAACATCAATAAACAGAGCTGCGAGGAGTGAAACAAAGGGGGTAGTAAGAGGAGGAGGGAGAGAGAGTGGGTGTCGGAGAAAAAAGAGGGAGAGGAGGAAACAGGGGGACAGATTGGGCAGACGAGTAGGAGGGAAGGTGTACACAGGGAGGCCAGTGGGCGTAAGATGTAGGAGATTGGATAACAGACAGATAACATTAATAGGACGAGGGAGCAAGAAGAAAGAAAGATCAAGGAGAATAAACAGCAGTGGTAAGAGGGCGGAATTAGTCGAGGGGGCAAGATGGTGTCGGAAAATGGCACGACAGGAGGGAGAGAAGGAGGAAATACCAATGATACGCAGCGTAGAGTGCTCTCATTTGGGGTAATTAACGACAAAAATGTTGAATGTTATTGCCATTAGAAGGGGCGCAGGGAAGGGAGCGCTGAAGGCGAGATAGGATAATGGGAAAGATGAGTTACGAAGAGAAACACAAGAGCAGAGGAAGGCGAGTGAGGGAGGCGGAGAGAAAGAATAACAAGGAGACGAAGGGAAAGAGAAATTGGGAAGAGGCACAAGAGCAGGTGAAGGAAGGATCAGGATGGATAGATTAAAATGTGCAGGCGGATGCAAAGAAAGAAAAGGTACGAAAATACGCTAATGAAATGTAAGAGAGAATTGGCAAACAGTCAAGAGGCGATGAAGTCGCGAAAGAAGAGTGGGAAGGTGAAAATGGCGAAGGAAGAATAAGAATTGGTCACCAGGAAAGGAAAAGGACGCTTGGGATATAGGAAAAGAAAATAAAGGCAGGAGGAGAAATTGCGGAAGGTGAGATAAAATGGAACATAAAAAGCGATAGGGAACAACAGGAACAGCGTGGCAAAGAAGAATATGAAGCTGAGTCAGGGAGAGGCGAGAAAAGAACAAAGTATAAGAGTGAGGCCATCTGAAATGAAACTGGGTGAAAAAGCAAAGAGGGAAGACGAGGGTGTACGAGAATTGGGGAAAGGGACTGAGAATGAAGACATGGATAAGGAAAAACGAGAATGATAAAGAAATATCAGCAAATGACAGAGAGGTTAATTGGTTGGCTGGGAGGAAGAAAATATTTCTTTGAGGGAGCGAGAATGGAGGGAGGACAGACTGGGATGGAAAAAGAGAGAAGAGAAACGGATGCGAAGGTACTGGAAAAAGAAAGTAGGAATGAGAAGAAAAATAGAGATGGGAAATACAGGGATTGGTAGAAAATGAATGAATAAGCAAACCGTCAGAAAGAGAGAAAAAAAAAAAACACCAGACAAAGGAAAATCCGTGAGTCAGAGCAGAAAAAAAGGAAAATTACTAGAAGAGAAAGCTCGGACAGAACAAAGGAAGAGGACTGATATGGTAAAAATTCTTACAGATAAGGAGGTTAGTGGGATTTTGTGTGTAAAGTCAGAGCTGATGTGGCAGGGAAGAACAAGGAAGGGAGGGGGCAGAGGAAAGGAGATGGGAAAAATGGAGAAAAGGAAAGAAAGGGAAAAGTGAGGAAATAAAGATAGAGCAAGGGAGTAGAAGTGCTGGAAGTGACGAGAACGTGGGGGCAGAGAGAGGAAAACCTGGAGGAAGAAAACAGAGGAGACAGGCAGAGAAGGGCTTCTAGGAAAATGATGGACAGGAGGAATTGGACTAGAGAAAAGGAAGAAGAGAGGAAAAGAAAGAAAATAGCCTAAGAGGGGAGAAGATAGTGTAATGCCGTAATTTTAAGGGTAATTTAATTGTAATATACGTTAGTATAAGTGTAGTATAAGATAGCGTAAGTTGGTATAAGTTAGTGTAAATGTAGTGTAAGTGTAATCTTAAACCATTTTTTTTTTCCTACGCAGTTCAATGGTTGACCGTTAAATTCCATATTCAGGTTTAATCTCTGTTAATATTCATAGTGTGAGTGAGACTCTATTAACAGTAAAACTGGATCGAGCAACTATGTAAATGTGGTTGGCTTTGTACATGTCGGCTAGCCAGTTCTTACCAGTTAAGCATAACATTATAACCTTGGTCAGAGTTTAATTATCGCGAGTGTCTGTCTACGTACCCTAATCCAGGAATTTGTATGTCAGTGTAAATGATACTCCCCTTTCGTACTACTTAGTGGCGAATTGACACTTGTCTGCGTCCTAAATGTTGGTAATAATCATTGGTAATCGCGAAACTTGCATTATTGACCTTGCGTCGCAAGTCATAAAAGCAGCATGGCGATAAGTTGTTCAAATTCTCATTCATTTCAGCTTCGGTATAATTATAGATCCCTTACGCTTGTGACAAAATTATAAACATCGTCAGTCAATCCATCCGTGTGGGTCGAGTGTAAACAAATTTTTCGTATCCCTTGGTAGTTATTGTAAAGACACTAATGTTGCAGAGTGATCAGTCGAAGTCGTAGCCAGTTCCCGATATTAGAACAACCGAAGCTATATAAGATTCAGACTCTCAGAGCAGCCACCGTGTTGTTCGGACCTCTGGCCAGTCTCTCTGTTGCACTGAACTCTGCCTCAGTTATAGAGGAAGAATTTTTGCCGTTTTTTCCCAGTTTTGACAGCTTGGGGACTCTGTCTCTGGAACTGAGATATACTTTCCTGGCATTTTCCTTGTTTTTTACGGAACTCTGTCTCAGACAGATAGACGTCGGTCTGACTGTGTGGGTGAGTGAGTGAGTGTGTGTGTGTGTGTGTGTGTGTGTGTGTGTGTGTGTGTGTGTGTGTGTGTGTTTTAGCCTGCCGGTAGTGCCCCTCACTGTAGTACGAAGCCGAACCCTGAAGGGGTGCCGTTTAGGGCACTTCCATGAAGGGGGGCCTTTAGGGCCTGGTCATAGGAGGCAGTGAGGGCGGCTCTGATAGATTAGGGAAGTCCCTCACGGGGCAGTGACGGGTCTCCTACGTCGCCCTTTAGAGGGTGGGGAGAATAGGCACCCGCCACTGTACGGAAATTGGCCATTTTTCTGTTTTTTGAGTGGGTGAGTGTGTGTTATCTGTGTGTTTGTGTGGTGTAATTGAGATGTCGGCGTCAAGGATCCCTAGGCCTGCTGTGTCGTCTAGACTGCCCCGGCCTGTGTCTGTGCCTCAACCAGCTCCACCACCTCATCTTGGAGGCAAGAGAGAGCGGCGACAGTCCACCTCTAGCTCCCACTCCTCTACCGCTGGTGATGTCTCGGCTATCCGGTCTGCCACTGCACCTGCTGTTGCAGGTTCCTCCCACCGACATGTTGGCTCTACCACTTCCTCCTCTAGACGAAGCAAAGCTGCTCGTATTCATGAGCCGTGTGAGGTTGACCCTGTCACACCTGCTCACCCGCCAGCCTCACCTGCTGTGACACCTGCTCCTGCCATTGATGAGAGTTTTACTGTTGTCATGGGGAAAAAGTCCCGCCGAGCTCAGGGAAACGGGCCCACTCTGGGATCCGGCTCTGGAGTTCCCCGACGGCCTCCACCAGCTGTTCGGCCCTCGGTGTCAGTTGTGACACCCTCTTTACCACGCTCCACGCACCCAGCTTTTCGTGTGCCGCTTCAGACCGGTTACGACACTAGTTACGATGCTGTGGCTGCTGTGGAGAGGCATTTACCAGGGCTGAGGACCACCAATGTCATCGGCAGAGACGGGAGCTCTGTCTTACTTCCAAGGGACGAAGCTGCTTACGATCTCCTGAGGGCTGCTACACAAGACGAGGCCTGTCCTGTGCGGCTTCTGGAGCTGACGCAGGGGCAAGGGACAACCAAGGCTATAGTGATGGGATATCCCATGAGGATGCCTGTCGATATCCTTCTGCGGCACCCCCAGGTGGAAGAGGCTTCCCGCTACCAAGTCAAGCGGACCAGAGAGGAGACTCGTCAGGTCCTGATCACCATCAGAGGTCCTCTACTGCCGTCTCTGGATCTGGGAAACTGGGGCACATATTATCTTCGTCCCTACACACCCGAACCGCTCCGTTGCTACAGGTGCCAGAGATTTGGGCACCACAGAGCCACCTGCAGTCGCCCGTTTGTGTGTGGGATATGCAGCGGCCCCCACGACACAGACCACTGCCTTGCCAAATTCAAGGCCGGGGAAAATATCATCTCCCGCTGCCCCAACTGCGCAGGAAAGCACCATGCATGGCACCCCAGCTGTCCGGTAAGAACGATGAAGGTCGTACAGGGTCAGGACCGTCAGGTAGCCTGGGTGCAATAGCAGCAGGCAGCCAGTGCAACTCCAGCACCTCAGGGGACCTTCGTCTGGGGGCAACAACACCGTGTTGCAGAGCCTGCTCCATCACCTCTGGACGAAAGTGCTTTTCCACCTCTGCCATCCGCTCTCAATCAACACACTACGACTGCAGAAGTGCACCATCCTGCTCAGACCTTGACCCCGTGTTCGGCTGCCAGTGCTACGCCAGTTCTGCCCACTGCCTTGACCCCTCCAGCACCGCTCTTCTCAGTGGAAGAGATGAGAGTGTTTGGCAGGGAAATTGCTGTTTCTCTAGCAAAGGTGCTCATGGAAGCTCTGGGAAAGGAGGTCGACACAAAGCCACTTATACATTCAGTTGACAAAATCCTCGACGACATGGTGAAGACAAAACAGCAGCTTCTCTCCTCGCTGCCAGCTCCACGACCCTCTCCTCCTCCACGGAAGGTCAGGTCCCGGAAACCATCAGTCACTCCCTCCGAATCTCGCGCCCGCAGTCCTGCTCTCGTCTCTCCAAGGCCCCCTCCAGCCTCTGCAATGAAAGGGGCAGAGTGCTATCCTCACAGCTCAGACACCAATGCACCAGGGCTGACTCCAGCCTCAGCAGTGGTAGAGGCACAGCACCGTCCTCGCTGCATGGACATCAACTTACCAGGGCCAACTCCAACCTCTGCAGCGATAGAGGAAGAGCTAGGGACTCCACATCTCCATTAGGAGACCGAACACTCCCTGCAATCCCAATAGGTGCCAACCAACTTCGTGTTCTGCAGTGGCATTGTTTAGGGGCGTGGAGTAAGCTTCCCCACCTCCAGGAAGTAGCCGCTCTGGAGGACATTAATGTCTTCCTACTCCAGGAAACGCTCCTTCCCCTCGGCACTACCTTTCACCTCCGAGGATATAATGCCTATTTCCTCCCTAAGGTCCGAGGTGCCACGAGAGGGTGTGCCATTCTCGTTAGAGATTTCCTACCCTGCAAGGAGTGCAGCCCTCCTATCTACTGCGGTGAGGGCGTGGAAGTACAAGGAGTTGTCCTCCAGCTTGCGTCAACATCTTTAACCATTTATAATATTTATAAAAGCCATGACGGGACCCTGGATCTCGGAGAGCTGCTCCATTATGCCACATCTGAGTCCTCCCTTATTGGGGGGGATTTCAACACCCATCACCCAATCCTCTCTTCGCCCCATCCGTCAAATGAAGCAGGTCGGCATGTTGCCATGGCTCTTGAGGAAATGGCAGGGGTTTCTCTTCTAAATGATGTGTCGGCTCCAACTCACATCGGTGGAGGAAGACTCGATCTGACCTTCCTCTCCACTCCCCTGGTCTGTCTCTCTGAATGGTCACTCCACCCTTATCTGACAAGTGATCACTTCGCTGTGGCAGTCAGCCTTCCCATGGCCCTGCTTCCTCCCCCTCCATTGCCTCCACCAAGGTGGGATTTTCGTAGGGCTAACTGGGAACTATATGAGCAGGCGGTTACTGACGGCTTTGCCACAGCTGTCCTCCCACCTTCCCTTGAGTCTTTTGCTGACCAGGTGGCTCTAGTGTTACATCAAGCTGCCTCAGAAGTCATCCCTCTACGTCGACATTCCACGGTTTGCTACAAAGATGGCTGGTACTATAACGAGAGGGTTCAGGAACTCAATCATCGACTGAACATGGCAAGGAAGAACTACCGCCGGCGACGATCCTCCCCTAATAGGCGCTACCTCGTAGCTGTCTCGCGACATGCTACCCAAGAAAAACGCCGCATACGGGAAGAGGCGTGGATCAGATGGTGCAGATCTCTTGATTCCCACTCCACGCTTGGGAAGATGTGGATGAAGATTCGCTCCATCTCAGGTCCACGTCCTTCTCGTCCGACATCCCACCATGACCCTCTCGGGGAAGCCAGCCGTCTGGCTTCTCATTTTGCCACCCGTACCGCCACGACCAATCTGCCACAGACGGTTCAGATAACACAAGCAAGCCTTGCAGGCCCACGCACCGAGCGGATAGACGCAGCCTGCTCTCGGCCAGACAGTGCGGACTGCCCATTTACCATCGGGGAGCTGAACAAAGCACTACACCACAGACAGGATACGGCACCAGGCCCTGATGGCTTCACTTACTCTCTCCTTTTCCATGCTGGCTTGTCTGGGAAGGCTTGTATCCTCGATCTGGTCAACCGTTCCTGGGCTGACGGACCACTCCCAAGATCTTGGAAGACAGCCATAATTCATCCCATACCCAAACCTCGCGACCCTGCTACTATGCGGCCCATCTCACTTCTCAGCTGCATTGCAAAAACAGCTGAGAGGATGGTGCATGCTAGACTGTCGTGGAGGCTGGGGCCGCTTCATCCACGGCTCTTTGCCTACCTCCCTGGCAGGAGTGCTACCCACTGTCTCGCCTCCTTTCTTGGTGGGCTTCGACATGGGCGTGGTATGGCTGTCTTCCTCGATCTCGAGAAGGCGTTCGAACTCGCCAATCCGGTGGCAGTCCAAGCAGCGCTTGCAGCAAAAGGGGTGGGGGGTAAGCTCCTATCTTGGATTAGAGATTTCTTTTCAAACCGTGCTGCCTGCGTCAGATATCAGGGCAGGCTTTCCCCCATATACCCACATGAAAATGGCACCCCTCAGGGTAGCGTGCTGAGCTCACTCCTATTCAATGTGCTTGTTGAGGGGCTACTCACCATTGATTATGGCCATGGTGTCACCCTCCTCTGCTACGCAAATGACTTAGCCCTTGTTTTTTCAAGGAGGACCTGTTATGATCAGGCTCCTGTTGCCCTTTCCCGCCTATATGCCAAATGTGAGGAACTTGGCCTTAAGATTAATTTTGCCAAAACAAAATGCATGCCTTTTGGTCTCAGGCCCCCCTCAATATCCGCTCCTCCTTGGAGGTCATCAGTTTGACGTTGTACGCCTGCATCAATACTTCGGGGTGTGGTTAGACAGTGGCCTCAAATTTGACAAACATGTCCGATATTTGAGAGAGCGTGCTGCTACACGGACCTCTGCACTTAAAGCCCTCTCCAGCCGCAGCCTGGGTGCATCATACCACGTCCTACGGGCATTTCACATTCACGCCATTCGCTCCTTAGTGGAATACAGCGCCATCTGTCTCACGGGGCTTTCTTCTTCTGCTGGTCAGTCCCTGGAGGTTCTCCAAAACACCGCTCTCCGAGTTATGCTAGGTGCACCTCCCTGGACACGCCTTGTCAATCTTCGTATGGAGAGCTGCCTTCCTTCCCTTCAACATCGCATTTGGACACGGGCTTCGGCGGTTGTCCTCCAGCTCTGTCGTTGCCGACCTCACCTCCAGGTTGCTGCTCTCTTGCAGCGCATCCTAAGCAGGCCACCTGATCCTCATCCAAAGGGGGATTGGGCCCTAACCACAGCCAACATAGTCCACCGACTTGGTGTAGCCGACGATGCTCGTTGTGGCCCTGACTTGCCTTGCCCCGAATTCTCCACTGCTCCACCATGGGCCTTACCCATCTTTCACTTTGCTGAACCCACAGAGACACGACCCAGGGCCTCCTTACCCGCAATTCTTCGTCAGGACGGTATCCGTCGGGTGACAGAGCTTTCTTCTTCCGATACCGCCATCTATTATACTGACGGCTCGGTTGGTGCTGACGGGTCTGCCGGAGCTGCTTTTGCTCTGGGTAAGCATGTAGAGTCGTGGCGTGTCTCATCTGGAGTATCAGCTTATCAAACAGAGTTAGTGGCTATACTTGGTGCCCTCCGCCATGCTGACTACCACCTCCATCAACGTATTATTCTGAACACAGACTCCCTATCGTCTATTCAGGGTCTGCAGGCGACCACCATTTGTGACAACATCCATCTTATCACCTCTGTCTTTGTGATCGCCTCTTCTATACAACGCCGGGGAGGTGCAATAACACTTCATTGGCTCCCGGGGCACGTTGGAATAGAAGGCAATGAGAGGGCTGATGCAGCTGCCCGCGATGCCTGCTCCTTCCCTGACGCAACCTTTCACCTACGCCCCAGCCTTTCCCTTGTACTGCGTAAGGTTTCCTGCAAAATCGGTCGCCTTTCCCATGACGATCATCAGTCCTGGGTGTTGGAGGGCTCCCGGTCCGCCACCTGGTATGCGACTGCCACGTCTTATTCTCCAGTTGATATCCCTTTGGGCCTGCCTGATTACTTGCTTGTGCGTCTCCGCCGACTTCGACTGGGGTTCATTTGCTTTAGCCAGTTGTCTGGTGAGGCTCCTCTACCTTGTCGCCACTGTCATGAGCAGAGTGAGGAGCCTTTGCTCCATTACATACTGACTTGTCCTGCTACTACAAGACTGCGGTCTCGTCCTGGCTGGCGGCTTGTCCGCAGTGGTGACGACCTTGTAGATGCGGCGGGAGTCTTGGCGCTGGCACCCGCCCATGTTGTGCTGGATGTGGTTACATTCTACCCGCCTCCCCGCTGATCTTTTGCTTGCACTAGCTTAGTGCATTTTCTCTGACGGGCTCTGTGTTTGCGCGTGTCCTCCTCAAGGAGGAGGCAA
>JAGKTI010015123.1:0-12613 GCA_018397915.1 Birgus latro | reverse complement strand
TGAGTGACAGACAAATGAGGACAGTAATAAAGGACAGGACATCTGGATGGAGGGAAGTAACAAGTGGTGTCCCACAGGGCTCGGTGTTGGCACCAGTAATGTTCTTGATTTATGTAAATGATATGGTAGATGGAGTGAACAGCTACGCAAGCCTGTTTGCTGATGATGCAAAGATCTTGAGAAAGGTAGAGGTTGAAGAGGACTGTAAAATGCTACAGGAGGATCTGGATAGGATATATGATTGGAGCCGGATGTGGGAAATGAAATTCAACGCAAAAAAATGTAAAATATTGGAAATGGGTAAAAGTACCAAGAGGCCATCATTGAATTATTTGATGGGTAATGAACCAATTAGAAAAGCGAGAGAAGAGAAAGATTTGGGAGTGCTGGTCCAGGATAGTTTGTCACCTGAAAAGCACATAAATAAGATAGTGAGAGAGACATATAAACTCTTGACCAATATAAGAGTGGCATTTCATTACATGGATGAGGAGATGATAAAAAAATTGATAGTGGCCATGATCCGGCCCAGGTTAGAATATGCAGCAGTAGTGTGGTCCCCACACAAAAAGAAAGATATAACCAAGATTGAGAGAATACAAAGAACAGCAACCAAGATGGTCCCTAGTCTGGCAGATTTGCCATACAGAGAGAGGCTGGAAAGGCTGGATTTGCCCTCCTTAGAGGAAAGGAGAGAGAGGGGTGACATGATTGCAGTGTTCAGGACCATGATAGGAGTAGATAAAATTGACAGAGAAAATCTGTTTATGTGGGATGAGAGAGCAACAAGAGGACATGGAATGAAACTAAAGAAGCCAAGCTGCTCGAAGGACATCAAGAAATATAGTTTTCCGTATAGATGTATAGACCTGTGGAATAGCCTGGACAAAGAGATCGTCCAGTCTAAAAAACTTAAATGAGTTTAAGGCAAAATTTGACTTATTGAGAAACAGAGACGGGACCCCACGAGCGTAGCTCATTTCCTGTATATCACAATTAGGTAAATACACACACACACACACACACACACACACACACGNGGAATGAAACTAAAGAAGCCAAGCTGCTCGAAGGACATCAAGAAATATAGTTTTCCGTATAGATGTATAGACCTGTGGAATAGCCTGGACAAAGAGATCGTCCAGTCTAAAAACTTAAATGAGTTTAAGGCAAAATTTGACTTATTGAGAAACAGAGACGGGACCCCACGAGCGTAGCTCATTTCCTGTATATCACAATTAGGTAAATACACACACACACACACACACACACACACACACACACACGAAGTCTCTTGTAAGCTTAACAAAATTGTCTGGCCAGTCATATTAAACATCTGCAGACTGCATAGTTTCACTTCAGGCCCCGCTGCTCCTAAGGCCGCACTGTATGGAATGATGAATGGGTAGATGGATGGACAGGGGATTATAATACTACCCAATCTTTCCTGTCATGTGAGACAAACCAAAATGGATGGAAATGTGTGTGCATCTGGGGGTACTGTCTCCTCCTCCTCTGTATTCATTAAGAAATATGGTAACCTCACTGCCCATAATCCATGAAACTATTAACTTCATGGCCTTAATCACACAACAGTAACAGGGACTGAACCTAGAACTTCTTTGATCTTGTATGGAAGTCCTAAATATGATTCAAAAGCCCATGCCCTAGCTCTCATCCTAAATGAATTTGGGTAATGGATTTGGATAAAGATGATGAATTCAAAAATATTATCAACTCTTCACATACAAACATATTTTCATTCACATACAAACACATCTTCATTCAATCAAATGCCACCCGTATGAAAATATCTGATGTATAAAATTAACATGAACACTAGTTTATTCATCTTACAGAGTTAGTCTCTGAGTACCAGGTACAAAGTAATGGAAAATTAATATAGTTTTGGCTATGCAGAGACTCAAAAATCACAGAAGTGAAATATGATACAGTAACTGTCTGACCTGTAAATCCCTACAGCATTGGTGGCATGAAGTTCTTTCTTAAGGAAATTCGTGCCTACATGAACAACGTGGTGGATCTCTAGCATATCTGCCGCCACCATCAGCTCCTGGACGTTTTCTACCATCACCTCGACATCACCTGCACCACCATACAAACACAAATTATTCATAATCATAAATAAGAACCATTTGTATTCAAAGTCCTTATTTAGCTGGTATTGCATAATAGCTATAACTGCCTAAATACACTCTGTATTTTTTAACATTCACAATGGAATACTTCAGTTGTATAGCATAAATGTCATAAAGAAAGATTCTGCACATCAACAGTCATGATCATCATTCAAACCTAAAAAACAGACATATTACAAAGTTACTCCTAAAGATATGTGTATCATCATATCATGTAGCCAAAGTGTTGTGTAACTGGACCTCAATTATCAGTTACACAAAGGATAACTTCATGGCTCAGAACACTATGGAAAAATAAAGCTTTATCTCGAGAGACATAGCAGACCTAACAAAAATTCTCCAAAATGCAAGAAATGCTTGGAAAAATAAGGAACCATTTTATAAAAATACTTTTTTAAAGTGAGTCCATATTATTCATTGAGTTTTTGCTAACCAAATAAAAGTACTGTATTACTTTCAAGTCATAATAGATAGATTTTGACAGGTTGTGCTTTGTATATTTTGGCTAGTGCCTTTCTTTATGTCAGTATGAATGATCACTGTCAACTCTTTACTTCTTTTCCAAACTTCACCTAAGTGTATGGTGGCACATTTGTGGCAAACAATTATCACACACAATGACAAGCCAATGGACCATGATGTCATCCTTAGACAATCCATATTTACTGTGTTTTTCTTCTGCTATTATTTTGGTTTAATTTATTACCATTTCTTATTAATAATGAAACTGGCAGTACAGTAAACCCTCATTAATTCGTACTTCAATATTTCGTAATTCAGGATAACTCGTAGAGGCTGTCATGGAATAAAGTAGTGTAAGTGTACAGTATTGTATGTTTAAGTATAAATACAGTCGAGTGAAATGTTCTTTAGGTTAAGTGGTCAGTGATACAGTACTGTAATGGCCTTTACAGTGTATAGTACACTACTGTATAGTAATCTATGTGTGTGTAGTCTAAGTGTTAAAAATGTTCAGTGTTTTTATTAGAAAAGTGTTCAAGAGCCCCCCAGTCCACCTCTTTACCCTGCCACAGGCCTCCTCCAAGCTTGAATACTTCCCTGCAGTACCAAAACTAGGTAGGGTTCTATTAGATTCACTTTTATTTTTTTCTCAGTGTACAGTACTGTATTGTATAATGTGTTTTGGAGGGCGTGGGGGGGAAACCCCATTAACTCGTAAAAATGCTAACTCGTAGAAGGTTGGAACCCAATTATCACGAGTTAACGAATGTTTACTGTACATACTGTGCAATGTATCTGAGATTGTTCTCTCTCACTGGAGGCTGTTTTTTTTGTCTGTCTTGGAGGACAGGTCTCAATGCAACTCAGCCATCTGTTCTATGGCATGTAAAGTAATAAAGTGGTTTGCATGCAGCCTTATTAACAGATTAGTTTTATTTTAATTACATGTATAAAAATAAACTTAGCAAGGATATTAATGTACAATGGACTTGAGCTTAGTATTAATTCACCTGTATATATAAAATTAATAAGCTGAGCAAGAATGCTAGGTGTAATGGACTTGAGTTCTACTGTGGTCTGTGTTTCCTCTGCCAGACCCCCAGTGAACATGGCCTGGAAATATGCACTCCCAGCTGACAACACTGCTCGGTGGGCCTGTCAAAACAACACTTACTTAGCATCATTGCACTAGACTTACTAATTACAATTACCTTTTCATCAATGCACACATTTCTACTCATGAGAACTCATATGGCTCTTTGGGCAACATGTTAGGCTTTCATGTCTTACAAAGACTATGCACTAGTAGTCATCAGTACCAAAATAATCCATATTATTAAAGTGTTAGTTATTAATTTAGCTGCATTTATAAACATTAACATTTGTTGTATAATTATTTACAGGACTGAGGGGAAACTTTATAATTTTGCTGGTACCTCAATTCTAGTGCTACTCCCTGCAAGTTGTTTAACCTCATCAGCCTGGGTAGTTTTTTTTTTCTCTCTCTCTGTATCTGGCTAACAGCCAACAACTATTCAGCTCAGATGAGATGTCCATGGGCTGTAGGGCATTAGAAACAATAACCTCTTCAGTCCCAAGTATGTATTTAATAATTCATTCTGGCTAACGTCACAGTCTGATAAAGCCTAGGCAAGACAACCCTGGGCTATCGGGGTCGAACTCTGTTCCTGGACTTCAGTGTCAACAGCACCTTTATACAGGTCAAAACTGTCTAAAAACACCTCATCATATGGTATACAGTACTCACAGGCTACACTGAAAAATCTGTCATACCATATCTATGTATGGTGAAAATTACAGTAATTACGTGTACTACAGTACAGTATCTGTAAAGTACATGTAATGACAGGTTCCACTAAACAGTTTCTAAAAAAAAAAAAATCTTAAACCTTACCTGAACCCCTCAATGGTCTCTGGCATCAAGTGTTGCTTTACCGTAAACATGCCGGTGACAAATTAACACAGGCAAAACCATACGTGCTCCCTACGTGTCAACAAGTGGGTTGGTGGAGGGTTAGTGCCCCTCCCCGTAAAATAAATAACTCAAAGTCAAATGGCCACCCCTCACGGGATTATGGTGTCTGGCAATAGATAGATAGATATAACTGCAAACTATTGTGGGAGGTGAAGGTAGGTCACTGGTATGTTTACCCAACCCTGCTCTACCATCCCAAGCACTCAGGCAGTCACTTTTTCTCAGTTTTCACCCATATGTCTACATGTTAATGGCACGTGTGCAGTGAATTTTATATCTTTTGTGAATCACTGGAAGGGTTTAGGAAGCTAAAAAGACACACTCCCAGGTGTGCCAGATGATTCTCTTCACATCTGTAAGAAAAAGAAAATTATTTTATAACTCTGTTCAATGGTCCTGGGACTGGCCAGAGGAGCCCACAAATTTCTGAACACAAGGCCATTGAGGGGTTAAACAAACTCCTTACCTTAACCACAAAGCCTCCTGCTGAGATTTCCACATCACAGAAGTGTTGAGAGTGCCAGAGTGTGCAAAGGTTCTGTAGCATTTTGTTGGCATAGGACTTGCAGGCATAGCGGTGGGCATCACTACCCAGCGAGGATGGGGCACCCTGTGTGGGGGGGAGGAGCCCCACGCACGCCGCCATCCTCATGCACCCTTTCAGCCCTGATAACATGTACATTGTGGAGTAATAAATCAAGATGAGCAAATGAAGAAGGTACAGTACTTATACATGGTTAGTTGTGCAGCCTTATTACTGGATATTACACAAACCAAACTGAACGTAGGAGCATGAGTAATAGTCTGACAGTTAACCAAATTTAAATATCGGTCCAGAGAAAGAATGGTCCATATTACACTGACGAATATTTTCATGCTAGAAGACTTCCACCCTAGTGTTCAGACACTGACATTAAATCCATTAAGCATATAGTAAACTCAGGATACAGAGTGTAACTTTAATTTCCACTCACTTCTCCTTTTCTTCATACCAGTAAAGAAAACTAGTACAGTAGATTGTACTTCTTCAGATTATCTAGCTATTTCTTTTTCCTGTTTTACTCTCTCTGGGGTAGTATAGCACTTTATACTATATTTAGATTGGAGCATTTAACTCAAGAACTCTGTTATGGTAGTCAACTGACCCAATCACTATGGTCCACCCTATGGTTAACTGTAATGAAGGTGTTCTGGACTGTAAATTCCTCAGTATGACTGATGTCTCATATTACCTGGAGCTTTACTGAGTTATAGTGCTGTACTCGTACATACAAAAACTAAAAATATGGGATAATTACCTGACACTATACTTACAACATACCTAGCAATCCAAAGGGAAGACCACCCCCCTCCCCAGCCTTTTGTCCTTATCACCACTTCAGTGACCAAGAGTCACAATACAGTATAACCCTCATTGTAAAGTATACACAGAAGATTTTTTTTTTTTTTTTTAAAATACATGTAGTTTTATTCCATGTGTAATTTAACAGATGGAATAAATACCTAATATTATAGCTTTAAGATAGTCTAGCATAATAGGGTGCCAGTAGCTTTATATCCTTCATGATGCTGGTTTAACCACTTGCTGCATTTTGTTATTTTATTACAGCTAATGCAAATTAATTTCATACAGCTATATGAAAACCTGGCAATCCTACAATCAAGTCAAAGGCAGGGCTGATATGGGTTAAAGTGGCTGATTTTATTTTTTTTTAATTTCCTACCCTCACTTCAGTACCTTACCATCACTGCAATACCTCGTGAGAGGGCGACTGTAAAACCCGGACCCCTTACGGTACAGCTGTGAAATTTTAAGCACATTAAAATCTTCTGCTACTTGACAGCTCACTGGACTTTCCATGATTTGCATTTGTAATTATTTTCGTCAGCACTGTACAAACACCTGTAAAAGGTCTTTATTTCTACCACATAACGGTCAAACCAAACATACTATATTTGGCAGAAACCTAATTAATGTGATGAGAGGTCTGAAAGGAAGTCAGAATATGTGGCTATAACCCAGATTCTGGCCAGCATTCCATTATAAAGGAAGGGTTGCACTATATACCTTTGTTTATGCCATATTTTCTACATCGCTTAATTACAATACCTCAGGTTTTCAATATCGTACTTACGCTCCACCTGAATGTTTACGCGTGTATCAGAAAGCCCCCAAATAATGACAAAGAATGGAAGTTTAGGTCAAAATGTCGGATCTGACAGGTACAGCAGACGACTTGGATGGCCGCCACTTATCCAGTAAACTGTATTGTGTTTCAAAGCCAACAGCCTTAAACTATGACTGGATTACAAAATAAATTTTAGCTCACTCTATTATTAATCACATGATAATGACGTAGCGGTAAGTGATAATAAAACGCATAGCTACAGATAGACCCTGTTATTCTACAAACTAGATTTTATACTACTGTAGCAGCATTGCTTCCATTGCCTCAAAGATGAGCTGTCAGGAGAATTATTAAGAAGACGCTAATATCATGGTAATGTAATATCTTCATTTAACTACCATGGAGCAATGATATAAGAAAAAAATGGAATGGTGTACCTGGTTTAATTTTTCATAGATACTTTGCATTTGGTAGGTCAAGATGGCGACTTGTAAGGTTCGGCACTTGGACTTCCAATGGGTGGGTGGATCCACCGACCTGTCATTCCAAGTTTAGCTTGTGACACGAGATCGTGGTAGTCGCTAAACCGCTCAACCACGTAGATGATCCGCAGAGAATGAACTCCCTGGGGCCTTCCCTTTAATTTAAGGGATTCACAACAAGACACTGCCGCTTCTCCCAGCGTCATACTTTGCTGTCTGTCGAGTCTACTTGGTCCATGGTCGCTCTCGCCCAACAGCACCTTCTCACCTTGCAAACCCTCTGGCTATTTTAATCATCCGTATAATCTGTCTGTCACACACACACACACACACACACACACACGGCAAATAATGGTGGCAAATTTATACATGCCACCCAAAGCACTTGAGAAAGAGGCGAATATAAAGAAAGTACAATTCAGAATATAAGAGCCCTACTACATAGAAGGGAAGAAGAATCTGCTGAGTTATATTAAATGGAGATTTCAATACAAATACAAATCGGAATACTCTATCTGTCTATTGCCAGACGCCATAATCCCTTAAGGTGTGGCCATTTGACTTTGAGTTGTTTGTTTTACGGGAAGGAGCACCAACCCTCCACCAACCGAATTGTTGACACGTCGGGAGCACATATGGTTTGGTTATATGGTTACCACCCATTGTTGTTAATGGTTTCTTGGCTTACAGGAAACCATTTGGCTTGTCACTCAATGTAATGCCACCTGTAAAGGAAAGAAAAACAAAGAAGCAACAGGAAAGATGGGAGAAATAGGAAGAGAGAAAGGCAGGCACAGAAAAAGAATGATAAAGGCTAAGGAAGAAGTAGGCAGCACTACATCAAGTGAGTGGATGATGGTCGCCACTACCTACCACTAATAAATCGGAATGCGCTGTATATTAGGAGTTCTGAAAGTTGGGGTCAAAAACTCCTGATCTTGTACAAAGTTTTGCCAAACAAGTTAAGGAAAATGCCAGAAAAAGAAGACTAGGACATCCATCATTATTAAACCTTATATTTACTTGGCAAGCTAATGATATCGACAGCATAATGTATCACCCACTATTCGAAAAAAGCGACCATGCAGTATTAAACTGCAACTTCAGGATTGCATATGATATACTATAGTTAGCAGTAATGAAAGTTACAAAAGAGCCTAAACTACAAAAAAGGCACCTACATTATCATGACCTAAAGAAGTACTTCATAGACAAAGATTGGGAAAAGGAGCTGTATATAGAATATTCTGTGAATCTTATAAAACAAGAGTCCAAAATTATATCCATCAGCACAAAGAAACAGAAAAAAGGATAAAAAAAAAAATTGCTCAATACAGAATGTAAAAAATCAAAGGAGAATAGAGATTTGCTGTGGAATAGATACAGAAGACACAATAGTGAGAGGGTATATAACAGCTATAAACAGGCAAGAAATGATTATACAAGGATAAGGAGAAAAGCTCAAAAGACAGTTTGAGGAAGCCATTATAAATAAGAGTAATGATCATCAACCGAAGCTGCTTTACTGCTATATTCAGCGCAAAACCAAAGTTGAAGATAAAATACAGTTTCTTATTAATGACGGGATAACCTATATCCAAGAAGAGATTTATGAAGTACAGTACTTAACAATACATTCCAATCAGTTTTTACAGAAGTCATTTTGAAAGAGATGATAAGGAACATGCATGCCCACACATATTACCAGATATGCGAATATTGGAACAAGAGGTACCGGAACAGTTGAGTAAATTCTGTCTATCTGTCTATCTATTGCCAGATGCCTTCTGTAAGGGATGGCCATAAACAAATCGCCTCCACGTCGCCCTGTCCAATGCTACTTCACTGCCTTTCTCCCAGCTCACCCCCTTCTCTCATATACCATTCTCCTCCATCTTTCCATCTCATCCTCGGCCTCCTCCTCCCTCCTCCCCCCTCTACCTCAATCACGCTCTCCTCAGCAGTCCCTCATTCTCTGTCCTCTCCACATGGCCAAACCTGAGGTACCTCAGTGTATTTCTCCTAACGTTTTCAATCACATCCACATCCACACCACAACACTCCTTCACTTCCTCATTTGTCAGTGTCTCTCCATGTAAGCAAATGGTCCTGACTAAATTTCAGATTGGGTGCTACATGAATGTCCAAAAGAGTTAAGCAGACCAATATATTTATTCAAGGAATCCTTAAGTCAAGGTAAGCTACCTGATATTTGGAAGAAAGCATTGTTCCCCTATTCAAGAAAGGAAATAGACAAAATCCACTCAACTACCAACCAATATCCCTGACAAGTGTTGTAAATGAAATACTGTACTAGAAAACGTGATAATAAATATTTGGGTAAACCATCTGGAAAAATACAATATGTTGAAATAAAGACAGTTCGGTTTTAGAAAAGGATAATCATGTGTTACTAATCTATTAAGCTACTATGACAGAGTTGCAGAAACACTACACAAATGAGAAGGATGGGTAGACATTTACGTATTTTGAGTTCAAGAATACATTTGACAGAGTACCGCGCCAGAGACTTTTGTGAAAACTGTACCATCAAAGAGGAATCCAAGGTAAGCTGTACTGCTGGATGCAAGATTTTCCCAGAAAAAAGGAAATGAGAACAGTAATAAAAGGAAATTGCTCATCATGGAGAGAAGTGACTAGCGGACTTCCACAGGGCTCAGTGCTGGCACCAATTATGTATTTAGTAAAAATAAATGACAGTGACAGGAACATTGGAAATGGAAGCCATTTAAATATGTTTGATGATGATGCAAAAATACAAAGGAAAATTACAAACACAGACTTGCAGAAAGCTAACTTACAAGAAGAATTAAATGACCATCATGAATGGAGCAATAGATGGCAAATGGAATTCAGTGTGGACAAATGCCGTGTAATTAAGTGTAGTAAAAGTGGAAAAAGACCAGACTGGGATTATAATCCAGGAAGTTCAACCCTACACATATCAGAAAAGAAGGACCTAGGAGTGATTATCAACAACAGACTACCACCGGCTGACCACATCAGTGAAAAGGTACTGAACATGAACAGCCTACACTGCTTGCTAATATGGGAACAGCATTCACATACAGAAATGAAGACATACTGAGAAAGATAATAACATCATTCATCAGTCAGCAGTATGGAATCCTCATCTCAAAAAATACATAGATAAGACTGAAAAAGTACAAAGGGCCACTACATGATGGAAACCAAGTTTAAAGGATCTAAACTATGAAGAAAGAGTAGAAAAATCGAACCTACCATTACAAGAGAGAAGGAAAAGAGGAGACATGATGCTATATAAATGCATCACATGGAAAGAGAAAAGACATAAATGAACATATAACCTATGGGGAAGCATCAGCAAAAGGACACTGCAAAAAAATTACTTAAAAAGAGAGGTGATAAAGACGTAAGGAAATAATGCACTACCGTATGAAATAGAGTGCCAAAACTATTCATAAATTTAAGGATGTATGATAAAAATGGCTTAATACGCGGGACGATACGAGCATGACTCATTCCTGTAAACATACATTCAGGCATGGTAGGGAAGAACAGACTTGCCCTCACGAAGTTCAGATCCGACCTTCCGTTCGTTCAGGGTCCTAAATTTCTCCATAAAACACCCTCTTCGGACTAGGATTACCTCATCAGTTAACTTTCCCTACTAAGACTTAGATGGGTGGTTTAACTTTATTCATCTGGTTATGAGGTGCAAGTAGTTCGGAATGTCTGTTTGGTTGAAAAGAAGCACTTCGGTCATTGTGCTGAGGCCAGAGTCCGTCCCAGTGTCCTCAGTGTCAGTCTCATTGGCATGGTGAATTGACTGCATCCCTCAGTCTCATTCATTTTGCTTATTCCCTCCGCCCTTGCAGTATAATGATGAGAATGCTCATGGTTTAGAAAATTTGGCATTTCTTTATTTTAGCGAGTGTTAGGTTGATGATATATTGTCCAGTGACGACCAAAAGATTTTGGCCTAAACTTTCGAGCACTGCGTCGTGAGTGCAGTCTGTCCTTTCCTTCCCTTAGTTTGGCCTCGTGAAAGATTTCAGCAGAAATAGAGAGGGTAGAGTCAAGTCTGAGTGCTGGGTCGGTAGTGCATCGTAAGAACAAAACTAACCCTTGTTTAGTAAAATCAACGATGTTCTAGACGAGACAAGGTGCCAGCCGCCTCTGTTGATACGCAAGCACCCTGCACAGTCATCCTCGAGGAACGCTCTTTCGAAGATGGTCTTCGGATCTCAGGGCTAGATTTAAGTATCGTGTGAGTATATATTTGATGGTCTTCGGGTCACAGGGCTAGATTTTAGTATTGTGTGAGTATATATTTAATTTCGAAATTGTGACCGTAAAGTCTGATTTGTATTTACTCCCAAGAGAAGGTCAAGTGAGTCAAACTTGCTTGTTGTATTGTCATGATAGTTTACTAAACAGAGAACGGTGAAATCTAACCATTCAAAACCTCACATTCCATGACTCCCGGCTCGAAATGAGGGAAGGCCTCTTAAGGTTTGATCTGTGTGTAGAACCCATGGAAATAGCTGTTCAGGAAGACCCGCATTGTGTCCTGAAAATATCGCTTCAGATCTCACTGATTGTTATTGCTTACTCTCATTTCAAACCCAAATTCCACATTGCCGTGTGTGTGTGTGTATGTATGTATGTACGCACGTACGTACGTACGTACTTACCTAATTGTACTTTTGCTGGAATGAGTCAAGCTCGTACAGTTCCGTATTTTGAACCATTTTTATCATACATATCCTTAAATTTATGAATAATTTGGGCACATCGTTTCATTCGGTAGTGCATTCCATTGATCATTTGCTTTATTTGGGAAACTGAATTTCCCTACGTCTTCCTTACCTCTCTTTTTATGCATTTTTTTGTTTTTGTTTTTAGTGTCCTCTTGTTGTTGCTCCCCCATAGGTTATATACTCATTTATGTCTATTTTCTCTTTTCCTTTGATGTATTTATATAGCATAATCATGTCTCCTCTTTTCCTTCTCTCTTTTAATGTGTGTGTGTTTGTGTGTGTGTGTGTGTGTGTGTGTTCGATTTCCTTCTATCAAATCAGCTTAAGCATAGTCTAACAGCTTTTCATATATTTAAAATTGCAAGGCCAACTCCTTAAAAAAAAAAAAACTCTTAGCTTGTTATGCTTCATAATATTACTGCGCCTAACTCTGCAATCGAATTTTCCCGGATAAAAAAGCTTGCTCATCTGTAACCACTCCTACCACGACCCAGTTGTATTGCTTATGTGTTGGAATAAGAAACGGTAGGTGATGACGGCAAGTGTGTATTTGTGAGATTCTAACATTAGGAGTCCGTCTAAATTTTCACCATGCAACTGATTTGTTGCGCTTTGATAT
>JAGKTI010015122.1:0-20858 GCA_018397915.1 Birgus latro | reverse complement strand
CTATCTGTACATCTACATATCTTTCTATTCATATCATCATCATCATCATCATAATCATACCCTCTTATCCACACCATTCTCTCTCTCTCTCTCTTACATGCTCCAGGCTAGAGAATACTTGCACTTCGCCCCGTAATCATTAGCGTCTCTCCATTTTTATTTTCAACTTCGGTGTCTGGTGGAGACGCAGTTCGACAGTCTCGCCCTCGCCTAACGAGCGTGGGAGCAGCGACCCCCAGACGGTGTACAAAAATATCAGTGCCAGTGTCGTGGCACCTGATGAATCCATATCCCGCCTTTTCGCTGTACCATTTCACGGTTCCTGTGATGGTATGCGCTCGTGGCGACTCCTCTGTTCCTGTTGTGGCCCCCCTCGACGGGTCGAAGGCCCAGGCAGCTGAAGAAGGCATGGCTGAGATGAAACCACCACTACTGCTGTACAGGAGACAGTGAAAGTATACGGGAAGCAGTTTCCACGTTTCACCGTCTCGAGCAGTGCTGGGGAAGCGATCTTGTCACCAGGACTGCACGACTGGAAATGGACGAAGACGGGAAGGCGCCGCGGAGCTAAAGGGCATGCGTCTACAACTCAACGCAGTCATGAGGTGACTGAAGGGCCGCGGCCGGAGGGTACGGGGAAAATAGCGTGGTGGGTAGACTGGAAGGCGCCGCGGAGCTACAGGGGGCATGCGTCTACACTCCCCCGCCGTCTTGAAATGACTGAAAGGCCGTGGGCGGGGTACGGGGAAAATACCCCTTGTTTTGGCAGACAAGTCGGCGCCATTTGCCCAAGTGTCGCTGTGTTCCCCGCACGAGAGCAGCACCTACAAGAACAGCTGCAGCCTGTTATCGCGTGAGGGTGAGTGACACAATAGGCTCCACTCTCTCTCTCGCTTTCTACCTACCTGCGTACCTACCTAGCTAGCTATCTGTCTATCTCTCTATCATCATCATACCCCCTTATCTTTGTGTGTGTGTGTGTGTGTGTGTGTGTTCGACTCTGGGTATAGGATTCACAGCCTGCTATCAAGGCCCAGCAGTACCCCTACACACCCAACATCTCTACATGTCACCACTTGGCGCTAACACCCAACGTCCATATTGAATACATGCTGGGGTTGTCTCATACAGGTGTATTGGTATTAGCGGGGGTATTTTTACGACTTGGCGGGTCATCTGGTAGATCAGGAAAGTCTATAAGGAAAGTCTGCTTTTAGGAAATTCAAATCCTTAAACTGTTCCCTGCCCCAGCCGGGATTCGATCCTGGGTCCATTAGGACTGCAGTTGCATTCCCTAGCTGTATGACATCCCACATCGGTGAACATTCTCCCACCCTAGATTAACGGAGGTGACTAAGGTTCGTGCTAGAACCATATAAACAGAAAACATGCTAAATACAACAAAACGAAGAAATTTGGCCAATTATTTCTATATTAACGCATCAAATACACAAACCATCCTATAAATTCTACAACCAGTCACCATCCTCACTGTACCAAGATTTTATGCACTGTCAACCCCATATTCTGTATATGTAAAAGATAAATTAGTCCAAAGACATTTTGTTGCAGAGTTGCACCAGTAACATGCAAGAGCTCCACAGAAAAATAAATCTGTGCTATTATTTCTTAAACGAGAAAGGCATTTATGTATCTCTTATAGTATATAAAATTTAGATAATTAGTATCCGCAACAGGTCAAGGGTTTTGTGCAATATCACACAGCTATATCTACAAAAATTGCCTAAAGAAAATCAACTAGGTTTAAACCACCGATGTTAGCGAGCCCAAGAAGTTGCCAAACATTTCTAGTAATATTATTACTCTGGAATGATTTCGGTGCTATTCAAATGTAATGAGAGAGGAGTTCATACTAGTTTTTCTAAAGCATAATGCTCAATCACGCTAGTATGCCTTTTTTTTTAAAGTCCAAAAGCTCAAATATACTAGCATATCGTGAATCAATATGCATGCAAAGGAATATGACCATATGGCAATTCTAGTTGGCGGGCTGTCCATTCAAAACACACGTCCTCAAAGTTCATTATTTCGACATATTTCCGCTCGATTACTGTACGTTAATGCTTCTACAGTGTGTAATAATTGAGTAGGACATATATAAACGCTTCTGAGATGAGTCTGATGTGAGTTTGAAGTGATTTAGGCTACAAATAGAGAATTTATTGTCGCTCATTCATGTTTTCTCACCTTTTGTTTACGTTTTCATTCATAGTTTTGTATTTAAATTTACCCGTTACGCCATTGTTTACGTTGCAGACCTTTAAATTCATTCATACTTAGGTTTGTACGTCATTCAAGAAGAAAGAAATGCGAGAGAAAGATGAAATGAGAAAGAAAGAAGAAAGAAATGGAAGAAAAAGATATGAGAATGAAAGAAAAAAGGAGAAAGAGAATAAATGAGATAGAAAGGAGAAAGAAAAGAAAATAAAAGAGAAAGGAAAAAGAAGGAGCAAGAATAACATAGAAGAAAGGAGAATGACGAAAATAGAAAAAGAAATAAGGGGAGGAAGGAGGAATAAGAAGAGGAGGAGGAGGTAGTGGTGGTGGAAGGAGGAGAAAGAAGTAGAGGAGAAAGAGGAAGAGGAGGAAAGAGGAAGAGTAAGAGGCATAGGAAGACCTGCTCCAGCCCCATGTCTCCCAAATAACAAAACTCTTCTATACACTCAAAGAAACTCACCAGCAAGTTCAATCCTTTCACACCTGACAATCTCCACCTGCTCAGTACTTATATTTTGCCCTTCCTTGTGAGGTGAGACTATTTTTTAATATATTTCTGCCCTCCTCTTTCCTTTTCCCTCCCCTCTCTCCTTTCCTCTTCCCCTCCCATCTCTTCATTCCTTTTCCCTTCCCCTCTCTCCTTTCCTTTTCCCCTTCCATCTTTCCTCTCATTTCCTTCTTATATTCCTTTCCTGCCTCCTCCCTGTCTCATTTTCCTCCCATCATTACTTTTTGTATTTTTTTGCTCCATCTCTCCTCCACCTCATAAGACTTTACTCTCTTCCTGTCCCTTTTCCTCCTCCTCTCTTTGCTTTCCTCTTTTTTTCATTAATGCATTTCTTTTCTGCCCTTCCTCCCATCTCTCACCCTCCTCCTCCCTTTCATCAGTCTCTTTTCCTCCTCTTACCTGTACTGGCATATTCTCTACTGGATTTTTATATTTTGGCAGCTTTGGACAGTAGATCTTCACTTATATGGGGTTTCCAATACCTTAAAACATCTTAGGTTATTCCTTTTAGGAAGTGCCCCATTCCCTTGCTGTATGGAGCTACTCTTGGATCAGTATTAGAGAGTGCCCAATTCTCTTGCTGTATGGGGCTACTCTTGGATCAGTATTATGGAATGCCCAATTCTCTTGCTGTATGGGGCTACTCTTGAATCAGTATTAGGTGCAATTCTCTCAGTTATATTCTTCAGACAACTTACCTCACTTCAATTACCTCCACATTCACTTACCTCAGTCCTTTGCTGGTTCCACATATTATTTTGTAGTTTCCTCATGAGGCAACGTAGGATTGGATGATGGATGGATGGCTGAATGGATGAAGTATTTCCAACCTTCCAACACCCATCAAAGAAACACCAGTATTATATTCCAGTAGACCAGTTGGTCCACATTAAGCAGCTCGTACGCAAGTGTGACAGATAAAAGAATTGTCAGTTACTAGTTATGGAGACACCCAAGCACCTTCTCCTTACCAGTTTATTTATATATCAATGTTCCCCTGTTTATGGTCACAAATGGCCATCATTCATACATCAGGAGGAGAAAGAAAAGTGTTGAAATCAGCAAAATGCATCACTATTGAGTTTTTGTTAACTTGGCCCAAAACTGCTAACTCCTCATCTTGAATGCTGATTTGTAGCAACAGATTAACACTAGACCAGGGTGCCAGTCACAAAGCAGCGCCATGTAAAGGATGTTAAGCTGCAGCATTGTCTTTTTCTACCGATCTGCGTGGAATATGCTACAAGAGGGCAAGTTAGAGTAAACACAGTATGGGACTCAGGTGCTGGACTGCCTCCTATGCTACACACCAATGCCCACTACTTAACAAAAGTTGTCTCATTTACCTGCTTCTCTTCCCTGTTCCTCTTCCCAGTAGTCTTGTCAACAGATGCATATTATTAAGTGTACAGCACATGCTAGCAGGCAGATCACTCACATGCTAGGTGGCAGATCACTAATGCACATGCTGGGCAGCAGATCACACACATGCTAAGCTCCATTGCACATGCTAGGTGGCAGATTACCACACATGCTGGGCAGCAAATCACCATCCTCCTTTCACGGGATGCTGAACACAAGTGCCCTGGGATGACCTCTAGCTGAATGAGGTCAGAGCAATATATGAAGCTAAAGACTGAAGGTTTTAATCACTCAAATGCTGCCATCCTTCCTCTGAATTTGTAAACTGAGGTAAACCATGGTACTGTACACATAGCTTGTATTCTCATCTATCAAGCTATCTCCCTAGTCCTTAGTGATTTATTTTTGCGTACAGCTGAGTAATGAGATTTTGTACGTTATTTAGGAAGAGTATGGTGATAAAATGATTTAAATAACGTACAGAGGGACACATCCTCACCCTGCCCTATGGTGGGAAAGGAGGTCTAGATGATGATGATGATGATGATGATGATGATGATGATGGGACAGCAAGGGGTAATAAGCAAAATAAATCACTTAGGAAGAGGTGTTAGGGAGCTTCCTTAACTGACAATAATACAGGCCATGATTTTAAAAATTGGTTAAGCACTGAGTCAAAGAAAGAACATACAGAACACAACAGAAGAAGGTTGACAGACAAAAACACGTAACATGGCAGAACAAAGCACATACAGTACATAACAGAAGAAGGCTGGCAGAAAAAAGTGTATAATCACAGAATATAACACTGACAGAACACAGCACATAAAGAAAAAGGCACATAGGCACAGAATATAACACTGACAGAACATAGCACATAAAGAACATGAAAGTGTAACTGCAAAAACCTGGAAGAACAAAGAACGTAACTATGAATATGCACGTAAAGGCTGGCAAAACAACAAACATGCAGATTTAACTGCAAAAGGCTGGCAGAGCAAAACATAAACAAAGAGCATATGAAGGGACAACCTAAGGTAGGTTAGTCCATGCTAGGCTGCTCCTGTAAGTGACTAATCTATAAGCAGAAGATGTAAATAGCAAAGAAAACTACAAACATGCAGATTTAACTGCAAAAGGCTGGCAGAGCAAAACATAAACAAAGAGCATATGAGTTGGAAAAACAAAGAGCATATGAAGGGACAACCTAAGGTAGGTTAGACCATGCTAGGCTGCTCCTGTAAGTGACTAATCTATAAGCAGATGATGTAAATAGCAAAGAAAACTATCATACAAGTGGATGGCCCAACCAACAAGAGGCCACATTATAAGTTGTATGGCAGGCACTGTAACTCCTTTTTGTTAGTGATTTATCTTCCTTTTTGCAACTCAGTATTATCCTGCATCATTTTCTTCATTATTGTAGCATACAAAAGAATACTGAGATGCAATGAGAATGAATCACAGAGATGTATTAAGTCTACAAAAGCCACTTGTGGTATGGCCCTGGGTACTAAAACTTATACAGTATTTCACGTGATAAGCAATTTATTATTCACTGTGGGATGAAAAATGATAGAGATACACATAATTAAACACTCCCTATCATTCTTACACAACTGCAATCATCTAACATTCTCCCACAATTATTCAGTCATATAACATTCTTACACAATTACTCAGTCAACTAACATTCTTACACAATTACTCAGTCATCTAACATTGTTACACAGATGCAGTCATCTAACATACATACACATTTGTAGTCATCTAACTCTTCAGGGGGAATAAAAAACATTTCAGAGGGAGGAATACCAGTATTTTTAACAAGGATGAGATGCAGTTTTCACAGTACTGGTACAATGCCTGAGACAAAGGACTGGTTGCTGTTGCTGATCAACCCCAGTATGTTTGACCATGCAAGCCCATCAACCATAGGCAAGCAACTGTCCCTGCAGGGCCATCCCCTACAATGAACTGATGTCTCCTTGCAGCTGACAGTGCCTCGCCACAGTGAGGTGTGGGGAAAAGTGCAGAGATTTAGTTCATGAATGGATGCCACATCTGCGTCTCTCCATCCAGTACACAGGGGCACCCTAGTAGGCTCCACTTCACCCTATAATTTGGTTACATCGTTACCACCTAGAGCTGTAAATGGCTCCTGGGTGCAGGGAACCAACAAGTTTGTCAGTCAGTGTAGAGCCTCTGGAAGTGGAAAGAATAGTAAAAAATGACAAGAGGGAAAGGAAGAAGCTGGAAGAGGATGGCAGGCACTGAGAAAGAACAAGAAAGAGAAGGAAGAAGTAGGCTGCACTAAATCACATGTGAGGATAATGGTCACCACCACCTACCACCCACAAAGGCCTGGTAAAAACAACTTCAATCTTGACAGGATCCTCTTCACAGTGTGGTGGGGGAGTAAGGATGACACCCACACAAACAAAACGTACTGACATACGTATATACATACATCATCTAATTCTGTGTTGCTCCATGACGAGCGTAAGAGTCCAGAGCTAGGCATGTTGGTCCTGACATTTAAGATGACAATGGCCAGCCTCACTCATTCCTGAGTGGTATTACCTGAGCAATAAACCCCAATCACCCTTTGGATATAAACCTACACAGGCTCAATCCAAACAATTTAAAACTGAAATTTACACAAATAAAGAAAAAAAAAAAGGTATCCATGGGGTTATAAGATGTAGGTAACATTAGGACACAAAGGTCAATTCTGAAGAAAAACGAGTTGTGAGTTGTGAGAAAAATTTTGTGCGTACTGTACGGAGCCACTGAAAATATTCTACGTACTGGTATTAATCCTGAGCACAATTGTTTAAAAAAAAACTTTAAAATGGGAAGGGGATGAATAATATCTTAGTCTATTCATCTATTTAGGCCTTGATGCCTGAATAACATAAGAGGTGGCCACAAACAAACTGTCTCCATATCACCCTATCCCTTGCCATTTCACTGCCCTCCCTTCAACTTACACCTCCCTCTCTCATATACCTCTCCACTCCATCCCTCCATCTCATCCTCGGTCTCTTTATACAATGATAAAATAACACAAGAGCTCATGGCTGGTGTAAATCTATTGGACAAAGGAATCCATATGTTTAATGAATTAAGCCAACCCTCACAGCAGTTCTAGGTCATAGTGATGATGCATTTTTTTCAGGAAGGGGGGGGGAGTTATCATTCCAACTTCATTTCCCACATAGAACAAGGGCTGAGGCAAAGAAGAAAAACATGAGAGTAAGAATTAACAATGAAGGTGGTGGCAATTATCATCCACTCACTTGATGTAGTGCTGCCTTCTTCATCCTTCACCATTATTTTTTTTCTGTCTGCCCTCCTCTTTTTCTATTTTTCCCATTTCTCTTGTCACTTTTTATATTTATTCTTTCCTTTTCAGGTGGATTTAAATTGAGTGACAAGCCTAATGGTTTCCTATAAGCCAGGAAACTATTTATAATGCAGGGTGGTAACTATATAACAAATCCACACATGTTCCCTCCATGCCAACAAGTGGGTTGGTGGAGGGTTAGTACCCCTCTCTGTAAAACCACTAACTCAAAGACACACAGCCACCCTGTACGGGATTATGGCATCTGGTTGTAGATACATAGACAGATAAAAAATACAAATGCCCACCTTCCCACACCCACCTATAATCCAGAACGACCCTCTGGTGTGGCAGGAGGTTGATGAGTGCACTACATCGCCACAACGACTCAGGTTTGTTGCTGGTGATGCTGATAACTTCCGATGCTAGCTGGCTGTAGTCTACTGCAAAATAACAAACTCATTGGACAAGGGAAGTGCATAAATCATCATCATCAACATTATCATCATCCAGACCTACTTTCCAATCCTGGAATCCTGACTCCACCTCAGAAACATCCACACTTAAATGCTTCATATTCTAGCATTAATATCCTGTACATCTCAGTAGTCAAGATGGAGAGATGGTTATTTTATGCTGTGATAAGTAGACAAACTGACAAATAAGGAAGTAAAGGAGCACTGTGCTGTTTATGTGGCTGTAAGTGTCAAGAGAAATACTCTGAGATAGTTTGGCTATGTGGAGAGGATGGAGAATGAGAGACTGACTAGAAGAGGTTGTGAGTGACCTTGAGGGGAAGAGGAGAAGGGGGAGACCAAAAATGAGAAGAGGGATGGAGTGGAGAGGATGGACAATAAGAGACTAACCTGAAGAGTGCATGCGAGTAAGGTGGAAGGGGAGACCAAGAATGAGATGGAAGGATGGAGTGGAGTGGATGGGGAATGAAAGACTGACTAGAAGAGTGCATGTGAGTGAAGTGGAGGGGGAGACCAAGGATAAGATGGAGGGATGAAATGAAGAGAGATATGAGAGTGGAGGGGTGTGAGTTGGAGGGAGGGCAGGGGACAGGGCAACAGAAAGAATCCCTCAGCCTCCCACATAATTTTAACTGATGTCAATATTCCCATATCTACTACAACTGATATCCTCGGTGTCACAACATACAGTGGGGCCCCTTGGATAGCGACCTTATTAGTTCACCAAAATGGCCGCTATCCATGAAATCGCTACCCGAGGGGCAAACTTACCTAAAAAAATTAATACAGTCCTGGACTCCTTCAGCTATACCCCTAATTTCCTCCATTACCCATCAGTTTCACATCATACAGTAGGCGCGGAAAGTATTGACGTTTTTTTGTCGACGTCATTCTTCTTCGCGTTAAGTGAAGTAGGGTCAATACTACCCTCCCCTGTGATGCGAAATGAGCTGACGCTTTTTCAACGGGAGCTGGCAACCCTGCTTGATAGGTTTGGCACCACAGGAGCAGGCTCAGTAATGTTTGGGCAGCCACAGGAGGAGGATTGTCTCTGTGTGTGATGCACCACGAGGGCATGTTATGACTCAAATAACACAGTTATTTGGTTACCTACCACATTCTCATCATGCCTAAAGTAACCACAAGCAAGAACAAACGTGTGGAAGTGATTACTTTATACAAAGCTGGCCACAAACTCCCATTTATTGCAAATCAGATGGTGTTAGACTGAGGACAGTGCAGAGACTGGTGAAGCAGTTCAAGGACAGTGGGGAGGCCATTCCTCCCACTCCACTTCCCAAGCCTGGGAGACCTCGTAAGACAACCTTCAGGACCCGTCAGCTGATCCCAAGGCAAGTTAGCAAGGATCCAAGGCTAACAGCACGGGATTTAAAAGAAAAGAACCCACAGTTGCTGGCAGATGTGTCTGTCAGAAGTGTGCAGCAGCTGTTGCATGACGATCTGGGCTACAGGAGTTTTTGTGCTCGTAAAAAACCACTGCTAACTGCACTTCAGAAGAAAAAGAGAGTAAATTTTTGTAAGAAATATCTTGCCTGGAGTGAGGAGCAATGGAAAACTGTGCTTTGGAGTGATGAGTCAACATTTACTGTCACTGGTACCCCTTCATCACGAGTGTACCGCAAACCAGGCAGTGACCCCCTGGATCCTAAGTACACTTCCAAGTTTGTTAAATACCCAGCCTCACTCATGGCTTGGGGCTGCTTTACATATTATGGTGTTGGTAGGTTGGTAATTCTACCTGCAAATGAAAAAGTGAACCAGAACAATTATTTGGAGCTCTTATGTGATGTTTTAAGTGACTCTTTTGATAAAACCAAGGCAAGAGTATTTATGCAAGATTCTGCCCCTGCACATGTTGCAAAGTCAGTGAAACAGTGGCTAACAGACTGTGAGGTTCCCTTTATTCGAGATTGGCCCGGAAACAGCCCAGATATCAATCCCATTGAGAATTTATGGGCGCACATGAAGCGGCAGCTGCGTAGTATGGACACATCATCTTTGCCTAAACTTGAGGCTGCAGCTATGGAGCAGTTTTAGTCCGTCTGTTCTGCAAAACTACGCCATCAGTCTCCCCAGACGCCTTAAGAAGATAATAAAGGTGAAGGGCAATGCCAGTAAATACTAAATTCAATGGTGAGTGTTAATTTATTTGTTTGTCCTTGCTAACCACAAGATTGTTTTCTTTTTTTAAGATGGCGTCAACACTTTCCGCGCCTACTGTATTTCTTCAGTGCTGTAATAAGATAAACGTATACTACATATTCAAAAATTATCTTTTTCTTTTCCTCCATGCAGTATTGTTTCTTTGGCTTGCCACGCATGTATTGTCTGGCCTTTTCGGTTACTTTTACATTACCAGCACTTCCTGTTTTTACCCTGGGCCACCACCACCACTTGGGCCAGCCCCCGAAGTTAAAGCCATTATATTAGAACACTCAGCAGCCAGACAATAAATGGAAGGTCACAAACAACTTTAACAATGGCGAGACTGTGACAAGTTGAATGAATGCGCGGCGTGTGGATAAACAAACAATCTTCTTCTTCTTGGGGTAACTGCGGGGAGGTTCACCTTCCACCCGTCAGTATCGCCTAGATGCCGGCATTCCCCCAAGAGAAAAGTAAAGGTAAATGAAAAATTTAAAACTGTAAAATTTGGTAGGAGAGAGATAGTTGGAGATTAGTTATAAGAAAAGATTAAAATACGTACTTTCACTCCACATGGGTCAATGAACTGAATGACGATAGACTCGCACTCACTATCAGTGTTACCAGCTCGCTACGTGTTAAATGCCTAGCGGATTTACGCTAACCGTGCAGCATTAATTGCTATGAGATAGTTTCATTCCTGTCGCTATCCATGGATTCGCTACTAAAAAAAAACGCTATCTGAGGGGCTCCACTGTATACCAATATAAGCTGGACAGCTTTTGCTAAATCCTTTACTAAAAATGCTGCTAAAAATTTGGGACTTCTGTACTGAGTTAATGAATTCTTCACTGACGAGCAGTTGGCCACAATGTACAGAAGTCATGTGCATTCTCAGATCGAATACTGTTTGCCACTGTGGTGTGAATGTGGAGTGGTTGAATTGAGGCAGTTGGACAAAATTCAAAATAAAGCCATCAGATTAATCAATAATCCTGCCATTACGCAGGACCTTCCACCATTATCAGTACATACAGATGTTGTAGCTTTAGCATTACTGTATTTTACCGATATTTGTACTGTAAGTGCTCTGATGAACTTGCTCCAATTGTGCCTCCCCTTCACATTTTCTCCCAAAATACTCAGGCAGCTGGGAGCACCCATGAACTCAAACACTCTCCCCCGCAGTGCAGAATCTCTGCTCATCAAAACTTATTTATCTCCAGAACTGCTACTCTCTGGAATTCACTTCTTGGCAGTTGCTTCCCACAAACATTTAATCCACTTTGTTTTAAATCCAGTTGTTATAAATATTTTATGAATGAAGGATGCCTTTAGGCACATGGACTTGTTTTTTTTTTTATTTCCTTTTTTTTCCCTTCCTCCATTCATTCTCAAAAAGAAAAAAGAAAAAAAAAATTGTTAGTCGTCACCCCTTACAGGAATAAGGTGCCTTGCAATAGATAGAGACACTAGATAGAAAAATAGATAAAGAGATCAGATAGAGACATACCTGACACAATATACAGTAGACTGACTGTGGACATATCAGGCCGTTCTCCAAAAGTGTTTTCAGGAGCTGCAAGCCAGGACTGCTGCAGTGCTTGCTGCCCACCACACTGTAAAACAGAAAGACATGATAATGATGATGATGATGATGATGATGATGATGATGATGATGATGATGATAATAATAATAATAATAATGTTAATAATAATAATAATAATAATAATAATAATAATAATAATAATAATGATCTGTCTCTCTATCCATCTACTGCCAGACACCTTAATCCCGTAAGGGGTGGCCACAAACAAATCACCTCCATGTCGTCCTCTCCTCCTCCATTTCACTGCCCTGCTCCTAGCTCACACCCCCCTCTCTCATATACCTCTCCACTCCATCCCTCCATCTCATCCTTGGCCTCCCACTCCCTCTCCCCCCTTCCATCTCACTCACATACACTCTCCTTGTCAGTCTCTCACTCTCCATCCTCTCCATCATCAAGGTACATCATAAGAATCCAACAAATATTGGACCTCAAAGCTGTGATCACTGGCCACAATGGTTTTCTATTAAATGAACCAAATGCACATCCACCCACACCAAGAGTGAGTGAAAAGTGAGTTATGTATAATTCTAACATTGGGACGATCCCCACAAAGTGTGCAAACAAATGTCAAGTTGCGGTATTTGGTCATCATCATCATCCGGACCTCCTTTCCCACCCTAGGGCAGGGTGAGGAGTAGCAATGTCCAGACAGCCCAAATTTGCCCAATCCAATTGGCCATGCTTCCATTCAGTCATCATTCAAGCCCCCAGAATCCTGGCTCTATCTGATACACCAAAAACATTACCACATTCTGTAGCTTCACATAAACATATCCGATAGAGCAGTGTTTGTAAAATATTAAATTCCAGACAACTAAGGCAATGACAGGCGTCGATAAAGCACGACTCTTTTTCAGAAATACGATACTAATGTAGATATGGAAGCCAACTCCACTGAACTCATTAGTGAAATGATTGTGTGTAAGGGATTGCTGGACAGAAGACCAATTTATGCAAATGCAAACCAGCCTGTCAAAAATATTCTTTCATGTGATATTTTTATTAATGGGTATTTCAGTGTTGAGTGGTCTCTGTTCTTGGCAATCTCATAAGTTTACCAAGACATACAGTATACAGGGTGATTCATAAGTCCGTGAAACATTTTAGAAATTCACCGGCTAGACATCTGCCGCATCAGCAGAGGTGGACACACTGAGCATTTGTAAGGTATGTAAAACAACTTGGAGAGTTTACCTATATTTCCATGTAATAAAATGCGCTATCTGTTGCGTCATTTATTAGTGGCGAATTTTTAAAATGTTTCATGGACTTATGAATCACCCTGTAGAACAGCCACGATAGTTATGTTACAATTCTGGGCCCACGACAAAGTTAAGCTAGCCAGCTAGGTAGAAGACGACACTCTGAAAGTCCCCCATTAGTACAATAGCAATAAAATGGCTAACCAAATTAAGCTTTTACTTGTGTATCAGTTATACAAACATTTTCTATTGCCATTATATAGATATAGGTAAAAAAATGAAGTGCATAATTGAAACTAATATCTATCAATCACTGTAAAGGGTAATTCATGATACTTCCCATTCTGTTAAACAGAACATGTTGTCTGACTTAAGGTTTTACAGTGGAAAATTTTCATGAAATACATAACACATCTCTATTCAGCTGCTGAGTCTGGCCTTTAAGTAAACAGTATATTTAAGTGAAGTAAATATGGAGGCTAAGGGACTGACAAGAGATCAAGCTGGCTGGATGAATTTTGTGCGGAGAAGCATATGACCAGGGATATGGCACCCTTTTTAAAGTGAGAGCGTTCAAATTGGCTCTATCGGATAAGTATACGTGAAGCTACAGAACGTGGTGATATTTTTTGGCCTATCACATGCAGCCAGGATTCTGTGGGCTTGAATGATGAGTGGATGGAAGTGTGTCCCATTGAACTGGGCAAATTTTGGCTGTCTGGACGCTGCTACTCCTCACCCCACCCTAGCGTAGGAAAGGAAGTCTGGATGATGATGATGATGATGATGATGATGATGATGATGATGAAAATGATGATGATGAAATATGGAAGAATAAAGAAGGTAATAACTTATTCCACTACTTAGCAAGTGAAAGTATTAAAATAATAGATCAAAAAATACATATAATAAAACAGGAATTGATATTAAAATGTGATGAACAGAACTAAATACTGCATCAAAATGTGCATGACCTCAGTAGCAGATGTTATACACCTCATGAAACAAGTCTTCAAATTTCAGAGGTCTGAATGGTAGATGAGTAAATGTGAAGGCCATTAACCCATGCACCTGACTGATTTTTATTCCTACTTGACCATTTCCTTGCTTAATTTCAGGATGCTATCCACATGCGTATTATGGAGAATAGGGATGGGATGATGATTATATGTAAGATGAATTTCCCCATACACAATACTTCCTTTGGAGGTTTTGTGGAATGTACAAAGAAGTTTGCCACATTTATGTAAACAAATATGTTGAAAATGTACCAGTAATCATAACACCAATAGACAAACACTATAGGATGCATCTGTTAACCTACAGCTATAAGACTGTGTAAACAAGACAGTGAAAAACTACATATTAAAACTCTTACCTTCTCTATTCATATCTTCTAATGAGTCCTGTCAATGGCCATTAGGTCTGTCTGGTGGATATTTCTTGTATATATCCTCAGGTACTGTTGCCTCTGAGGTGGAGACAGTTAAGGCATAATGAGATTTGTAATGTATCATATCATTCATAAAGGCTCCAACATGCTTGCATACATCGGCCTTGGTCGCCAAATGGCAGCTTTCCATCCTGCTCAATCTCTGGCAGCCTTCATGTTCAGTCCCTTATCCCTGACCTCATCCCAGGTCTTTTTTGGTATGCCTCTCGCAACCCTACACTGAATGTTCACATTTCTTACTTTTCGCACCAAACTGTCATCCTCCATCCCTTCCACATGTCCCTACCAACTGTCTACCCCTTCTCATAACAAAAACAATACACTAGTCCAATCCTTCCCCTCAATTCTTTAGTTGTAAACCTAACCTCCCCATGCCTTGCATTCAAGGATGCACTACACATCCATCTAATCACTGTCAATTCTGTATGTTTGAGCCTACAAATACAGTATCTTTTTCCTTTACTGCCCAGGTCTCACTACCATACAGCATTACACTTTTAACATACGCCACATACAAAGATTCCTTAGCAAGTAGGGAGAGCCCTCTCAATGTCATGAGAGGCAACAGCTCCCTGACCTGCCAACCACTCCTCACCCTAACCAAAGAGCTAACTCCAGACCCACCTCCAGCACATAACATGTTTCCCAAATAACAAAACTCTTCCACACACTCAAGAGACTCACCAGGGAGATCAATCTTTTCACACCTGACAATCTCTGTATGCTCTCCACAACACACCACACACACAAAATCTGCATTATCTCACTGTCTACCTCTAAAACCACTACATCTCTTATGCTTCCAATTCTCACAAATACTGCAGAAGATGGAGTTACTTCCCATACCCTTGAGGCACACTGCACACAGCCACCCTCCCTGCTTTGATAGTAGAGTACTGCCACCTGCCCTAGATATCATCACATTTGTAAAGTATTCACACATTTGAATTCAGACTAGTACAAAATAAACTTTTAGCAAACTATTCCGTAAAAGCCAGTTTTCACAGTCACCTGCACAGTACAGTATATAAAAAACTTAGAAAATCCATGCAAGTACAAAGATTAGTACTTCACAGTACAGTACAACCTAGAGATAATGAATCTCAATTTACCAAACCACCTACCATCCAGTGACACCTCTGACAACAACTCCAATGGGTGAGGAAGTGGAAGTGAGGAGAAAAAAGGCTAAAGCTGCCGTATGTGTGACTATATGTGCCAAGTGCATGGTAGGCCTTTGTAAGGGAAAGTGTTTCCATGTCTCTGAATGCTTCAGAGTCAGAAAACATTGTATGTACAAGTAAATATCCTGGTTTAGTGTATACAAAAATATAAAATTAGTGTAACAGTGAATAAGGAGACAATGATGAGTGACAATGCAGTGTGCTACACACGTGACAGTGACAGTCGGAGTGCTTCTTAGTGTACCACACCTCCAAATACTTCAGGATATACTGTAATGTGTACATACCCAGTTTTAATATGTTAGAAAATTAATACTTTGTGTAATAATAAGCATGGAGACAATGGTTAGTGATGCTGCTATGTACTACACATAGGCAAAAGTAAAGTGATGCTTGCTATGAGCATTATTCTGGACTGTTATGGTGCAGTTTTATATGACCAAAGATGAGTACTTACAGACAGAAAACTACTTTGTATGTGCATAACAAGTAATCAGTGGCAGAAAAATAAGCAAATGAGTGACTATTTTTGGTGAAGTCAAGTGCAACATTTTTTCCCTCATGTGGCAACTTGGCATAATAATGTTACTTTAATACCTTGTAAGTGACTCTGTAGTAACAAATGATAATAAGTGATATGCTAGTGAGGAACTGTTAAAATAATAAGGAAAACATTGTAACCTTAACTGCTATTATGCTCATGTAGCATGTTCAGTGCTAAGTGTAGTGCTTGTGATTGTGCTCTTGCAGGCTATATCCATACCACAATACAGTGCAACAAGTGTCCTTATAATTGAAAATAACTTGTTTTTTATATGTTATAAAGCACGGAAGTTATCTCTTAAACTCTGTCCCACAAGCCGCATGACAGCCAATTGCAATGCTGGCTTGCTGCCTTGGAGACTCACACTCACGAACTGTGCAGAACACCTCCTATTCAACCCACTCCCCTCCAACCATGTACCACTTACAGAACCTGTTTCTTTCTGAGATTGGAGGAATATTGAAGTTTGTGTGACTAAAATTTAAATATGCTGGGTTAAGTATAAGTGGATCAAAACACCTTAAAAACGCCCCATTTTACCCATATATGCCGCACCAGCAACGTGGGTTAAAAACACACGCCCCAACCAAATGATCATTGGCTCATTGTTGTCCCCAGTTAGCCTGTTATCATCACCACCATCATCGTCATCCAGACCTCCTCTCCCATCCTAGGGCAGGGTGAGGAGTAGCAACGTCCAGACAGCCCAATCCAATGGGACATGCTTCCATTCACTCATCACTGAAGCCCCCGGAATCCTGGCTCTATCTGATACGCCAGAAAACATTCACCACATTCTGTAGCTCCACATAAACGTATCCAATAGAGTCAATACAGAAGGTTTACTGCAGTGTATGCTTACTGTGCTGGTAATGTCATCAAGTGGTAGCCAACAGGTTAGCATGGGCAAAAAAAAAAAGTCTATCTATCTACTGCCAGATGCCTCAATTAAAAGTGTAGTCATTATATGTTGTACACATTACTGCTTACCATATGATGAAACAACAGAGATGCAATTCTGGTAAATGGGTCCTTCTTCTCCAAATGAACAATGTCAAGACCTATTGCTGTCACAGCCACCACGAGAAGGCACTTACGGCCACACCTTGTCCTGCATCTGAGGATTGAAATATAGAAATGGTTACAAATGATTCTTTAAATCTACTCTCTAATATTTTGAACACAGCCAACAGCAAAACATAATAACATTATTTCACTTAGTACCACTGGTTAAAAAGAAAATGAACCTAAGCAAATTTTGTCTTCATCAATGAAAGAAAAGTTGAGGGCATTCATTGTTAAACCCTGTCACACTTACCTAAAAAAAAAGAAAAAAAGTCAATACTCTGATACTATCTATCTATTGCCATATGCCTCAATCCCACACGGGGTGGCCACAAACAAATTGCCTCCATGTCACTCTGTCCCCTGCCATTTCACTACCCCACTCCCAACTCACACCCCCCTCTTTCATGTACCTCTCCACTCCATCCCTCCATCTCATCCTTGGCCTCCCCCTCCCTCTCGCCCCTCCCACCTCACTCACATACACTCTCCTCGTCAGTCTTTCACTCTCCATCCTCTCCACATGCCCAAACCACCTTAACGTGTTTCTCCTAACGCTTCCTATCACGTCCACAACCACACCACAACGCTCCTTCACTTCCTCATTTGTTAGTCTGTCTCTCCATGTGACTCCACATGCTCCTGTCAAATAACTCATTTCCACTGCTCTCACTCTTGTCTTCTGTCCTTCCAACAGGGTCCAAGCTTCACTTCCACATGTTAGAGGTGGTATCACAATTCTGTTGTGTAACAACTTTTTCACTTCCGTGCTCACCTCCCTGTTTCTTATCACTGCTTTCAACGAACCAGCAACCTTCCTTCCCTGCTGCACCCTTTCAAGCACTTCACCCTCCAGACTTCCATCCTTACTCATCACACTACCCAAGTACTTGAATGCATTCACATTCTCCATATCCTCCCCATCCAATCTCAGTACATTCACTGGCTTCACTTCTCTCGAAGACCATCACTTTACTCTTCCCTACATTCACCTTTAGATTCCGTTTCTTACACACTCTCCCAAACTCATCTACCAAGTCTTGCAGCTCCCCTTCGTCTTCACTCAACAACACAGTATCATCTGCAAACAACAGTACATGGAGTTTCCAAACACTGCCCTCCCTCACTAGGGCCGCTCCAACATCCACTGCCCGACCTTGTATCTCTTTTATAACCCCATCCATGTACAGACTGAACAACCATGGAGACATGACACATCCTTGTTTCAATCCAACCTTCAAATGGAAAGATTCACTCAGTTTGCCATCCACACGCACTGCAGCCTTAGCATCCTCATACATAACCTTCACTGCCTTCAACAACTTCCCATCCACTCCATATATTCTTAATACTTTTCACAATCCATGTCTATCCACCCTGTCATATGCTTTCTCCAGATCCATGAAGGTTACATACAACTTCTTGCCCTTCTCTGGAAACTTAAAGGATCTATGAATGAATATCTGGTCTACACAACCATTTCCCTTCCTAAAACCTCCCTGTTCTTCTCCAACTAATTCCTCTGTAATTTCCCTAACTCTGTCAATAAGTATCCTACCTACCATATACTTTTCCTATTACACTGAGAAGGCAAATGCCCCTATGATTACCACACACTGCTTTTTCCCCTTTTCCTTTGTACAGAGGAATAATTATACCTGACTTCCAATCCTCCGGGACTCTACCCTCCTCCCACGCCAATCTGCACACCTTCCACATCCACTCTATTACTATCTCTTCCCCATGCTTCAGCATTTCACCACACACTCCATCAATTCCTGGGGCTTTCCCCATTTTAACTTTCTTCATTGCTTCCACCACTTCCATCCTACTGATTTCATCCTCTCTTCTCACAACCCTCCTTCTCCCCGCCATTCCCCAGCCACTTATACTTGCATTACTTTCATTCTCTATGTTCAACAGTTCATTAAAGTGTTCTCCCCATCTGTTTACTTTTTCTCCCTTCTCCACTAGTAATCTACCATTTTTATCTTTCACATCCCCACTAACTTCGTTGGCACCGTGTCTAGCTCTCTTTACCTCCTTCCAGAACATTTTCTTACATTCTCTCCACTTTGCACTCAAATTCCTTCCAAATTTCTCATCCACTCTCTTCTTACTCTCTCTTACTAATCTTTTCACCTCTCTCCTCCTCTCTACATATAACTCTCTGGTCCGTCTCTCAACTTCTTCGACGCCCCTGTTCCTCATCCATTCATGATATGCTTTCTTCTTTTGTGCCACAGCCTCTCTCACATCTTCAGTCCACCCTGAACCCCCTTTCATCTTCTCTTCACCCCACACACCACCTCACATGCTGCACAGATTTCTTCTGTGAATATCTTGCACACACCTTCCACGTCCTCCATTAAATCTTTAATACACACGAACTGGAGTATATTTATTATTTCTTTCATCTTGGTGTTATGGAATAATTCATCCCTCCTCCCTAGTATTTTTCACCCACTTCATTTACTGTCAACAACAGGAATATAGACTTTTATTGTTCCCGTCATTCAGATGTTTATTCATTGCCAATTTAACCTCGTTTATGTTTTTCTTCCATTCTGCTTCATCCTTTAGTTATTTGTTAATAACAGGAGTGTTTACATTTTTTTTTTTTTTTACATCCTGATGCACAGTACTGCCCACCTGTTTTATCTTTTATGCAGCTGGTCAGTAATAGAAATGAATTTATTGTTTCTCTCATCCTCATGCAATGGAATGGATATTTTCCTCTCCTATCTATTGTCTCATATTTTTTCCTCCTTTAAATATTTCTAAATTATTATATGTATCGAGAATAATGAAACCAACAATAACAGATTCATATGTATTAATGTACTGCAATTAACAGCATATTAAGCACACGCACCCTTGCAATCACCAGTAAATAAATAGGATTTCTGTTAACCATCTGCATACTACATTAATTATAATAAAGCCTGGCTTTCATATCTGATACAGCATTCTAACTAGGCACTGCAGGCATATAGGCATACACTGTATATTTCAAAAACATGCACCACAACAGCACATAGTTACAGTAAGCACTGAGCATAATATTAAAACTTACTGAAAGCACAGAACCATACACACTGGTACTGCCTAAGCAGCAATGTAGAATGGTGTACAGTATACATGAACACACACAATCGCAAACAAACCAGGCATGCCTAAGCATATATATAAATGAGAACTAAAATCTCACAGCCAGAGTTGGCCTGCTCTAAGTTATGTTATTCAGGGTGTAATAGTCAATAACCATATGTTAAGAGAACACAACATTACTTACCAATCTTTTTCTGTTGGGAATCGATGTTACACATATTGTGGATGTGTGAGCGTTTGACTTTATCGCACACAACAAAATAGTGTAGATGTCCGACCATGTTTTCCATTTTCAAAATCACGTACACATGAGAAAAAAACACTTCGTCTCATATCATTTATTGATAAAACACAACCATAGATCCATTATATTGATCCGCTCATTAATATATAATCTGACTGAAACGTAAATGTTTATATATTCAAATATAGAGACTAAAATAGCGACAGCCGAGGTATGGTCCTGAAAAATCTATTTCGCAAAACGTGTACTTTGTTTACATGCAGACGATAAATTTTGCTGCCAGCGCCACCTACATTCCTTACGCAGCACTATCAATACGTGCTCGCTTGAATGCAAAGATCTA
>JAGKTI010015121.1:9801-20860 GCA_018397915.1 Birgus latro | reverse complement strand
TGACTGGGCAAGTGTTTGTGTGGTCCCGTTGTATAAAGGTAAGGGTGCATTGTATGAATGTACTAGCTTTAGGGGTATAAGTCTGTTGAGTGTTGTAGGTAAGGTGTGTGGCAGAGTGTTAATTAAGAGAGTTAGAGAGGGTACAGAGGGAGTGATTGGTTATGAGCAGTGTTGCCTTAGGAGAGGGAGTGAATGCATGGATCAGGTGTTTGCTGTGAGACAGGTTTACTCACCTAGTTTACTTACCTGGTTGGCTACCCCATTACAGTTTAACAGTATGGCTTGGTAGGAATCTGCTTTTTAAGAAGCAGGGCAGCCCATACCTGCTGGCACGCCAGCCCCATTCCCTATACACATCATCTGAATATACTATTGAGTAGGGGCTGAGCTTTGTGCCATATGCAGGGTTGATAAACTACTTGAAGGACTTCGAATTATGAATCGTAGTTATTCAATATAATCAAACAAGATGTGACCTAGTTGTGAGTGGAGAGACTTTTTAAATGAAGTAACTGAGTTGGTGCTAACAGTATTATCAGACAGAGAATTCCAGAGGTCTATACATCTGCTACTGAAGAACCTGTGTCTACACTCGGTGTGTGAAAAGTATTTAGCAAAAGGTAAGGATGTGTTTTGGGGGTTCATTGATTTAGAGAAAGCGTATGGTAGAATTGATAGGGAGGCTTTGTGGACTGTCTGAAGATGGTATGGACTTGATAATAGGTTACTGAAAGGAGTGAAAAGTTTTTATGTAAATAGTAGAGCATGTGTAAGAGTGGGAAATACTGTGAGTGATTGGTTTCCCGTGAGATTGGGGCTGCACCAGGGATGTGTGATGTTGCCTTGGTTGTTTAATATTTATATGGATGGTGTTGTAAGGGAGGTAAATTCAAGAGTGTTAGGTGGAGGTTTGAGTCTGGTGAATGTTGATGGTAGAAAGTGGAATTTGAAGCAGCCACTATTTGCAAGTGATACTGCACTTGTGGCTGATTCAGAGGAGAGATTGAGACAGTTGGTAGAGGAGTTTAGAAGGGCGTGTGAAAGGAGGAAATTGAAAGTAAATGAGAATAAGAGTAAACTGATGAAGTGCATGAGGTTGGTAGATGGTAGGAGGATGAATATAGTTTTGAATGGTGAGTTGCTGGAGAAGGTAGAGTGTTTTAAGTATTTAGGGTCACATGTTGCTGTGGATGGAAGAATAGATGCAGAAGTGAAGTTTAGAATGGATGAAGTAGGAAAGGTGCTGGGAGGAATGAAAAAAGTGTTTAGATGTCGTTCCCTTAGAATGGATGTAAAGAGAAGGCTGTATGAAGGTGTTGTTACGGTACCGACTGTGTTATATGGGGCTGAAACATGGAATATGGGTGTAGCAGAGAGGAAAAGTTTGAATGTAATGGAGGTGAGGTGTCTGAGGAGTATGCGTGGAGAAACGCGTATGGATCGAGTGAGAAATGATAAAGTGCGAAGGAGAACTGGGGTTGTTCGGGAGATGGCTGGTCGAGTTAATCAGAGGGTGTTGCAATGGTTTGGGCATGTGGAGAGAATGGATAATGAGCGATTGGTGAAAAAGTTAACTAGATCTGATGTGAGAGGTGTAAGGCTGAGAGGAAGACCACGAATAGCATCGATGGATAGTGTGAAGAGAGAGGGATGTCTGTGGAGCAAGGAAGAGTGGCTGTGAGTGATAGAAATGAATGGAGAGAAATTGTGAATGAATAAATGATGATGCAGCAGCCCTGAGAGGATATTCTTCTGCATTTTGCCTGATCAGCTGATCAGGTCAGATGTGGGTAAGGGGATGGGTCCATTATGATGTGGCAGGGGTAAACCAGCTCTGCTGTCAGGCCCTGCTGCAGATGTCACTGATTGCACTGCGCAGTTGACCCTCGTGCAGTGAGGATTTGTCCCTTCTCCCCTTTGGGGCTAAGATGTTAATGAATGTGTTTGAGTGGATGAGTAAATTGCGAGTGTGTCGTCCTGTCTTGGCTACCTCTCTTTCCTTGGGGGAAGCAGCCAAGGTATATAGATAGATAGGTAAACTTGTACATAGTTTTGATGTTATAGCGAAACGTGAAAATTAGGCCTCGAGCATTCTACAGCTGTAAGGTGAACAAGCTCGGTATGGTAATCTGTAGTACATGGGGTAAGGTGTAATTGTGAGGCAGCATTTGATATTAGGGTCATTTTTTATGCTTAAGAAAATTAATGGAATAGTTCTGCAGGCTGGAAGGAATTGCTCGAATATACAGCACTTAACTGCAAAGTCATGGTGAGAGTGAGAAAGGTAATTACTTCGTTTTGTTTTGTTTAGGTTGTGGTAGGTTGTGGTGACCATCATCCACTCACTTGATGTAGTGCTGCCTACTTCTTCCTTAGCCTTTATCATTCTTTTTCTGTGCCTGTCCTTCTTTCTTCCTATTTCTCCCATCTTTCCTGTCACATCTTATTGCATTTCTTACCTTTACAGGTGGCTTTACATTGAATGACAAGCCAAATGGTTTCCTGTAAGCCAAGAAACCATTTACAACGCTGGGTGGTAACCATATAACCAAACCATACATGCTCCCTATGTTCATCAAGTGCATTGGTGGAGGGTTAGTGGCCCTCCCCATAAAACAAATAAGTCAAATGGCCACCCCTTGTGGGATTTATGGCATCTGGCAATAGACAGATAGATAGTTTTGTTTAGGTGTCAGTAATGCTTAGGCTGAAGTGTGTTGATCAGTAAACTACAGTGTTAACTTTCCGTCTATTTGCAGGAAAGGAAACTGGTTATGGTAGTAAATGTTATGGATATCATTCGTTGTTGATTTTGGATGAGAAAGGAAGGTTAACTTATAGTTTCAGCCAAAAACACAATAATGAGATTTTGATCCTTTTTTTTTTTTTTCCTCCCCCTAAGTATTTTAGACAGTTCTAAGACAGTTTTCATCTATGGCATTTTTTGTCTATCTGACAATTGCCAGATGTATTAATTCCGTACAAGGTGGCCACAAAAAAATCACCTCCATGTCGCCCTGTCCCCTACCATTTCACTGCCCTGCTCCCGGTTTACACCGCATGTCTCATATACATCCCTACTCCATCCCATCCCCCTCTCTCTACCCCCCTCCACCTCACTCACATACACTCTCCCCATCAGTCTCTCACTCTCCATCCTCTCCACATGACCAAACCACCTCAGTGTGTCTCCTAATGCTTCCTATCACATCCATACCACGTCGCTCCTTCACTTCCTCATTTACCAGTCTTTCTACATGAGACTCCATATGCTCCTCTCAAATAACTCATTTCCACTGCCCTCACTCTTGATTTGTGTCCCTCCAACAAGGTCCAAGCTTCATTTCCATTCATTTAGAGTTGGTATGACAATACTGTCATACAATAACTTTTTTGCTTCCATGCTCACTTCCTGTTTCTTATCACTGCATTTTCATCACATTTTATTTTTATTGATATATCTGAAATACACCTAGCTAACTTAGTGAAATTCATGTGTTTGTCATGTTATTTAAATATACAGTATATACCTTTACTTTGTAGAATTCCACCCACTATGGCGCAGCTAAGGTGGACTTCCACTGTGAGCAGGAAGCTCTGCTCCACCACTGGCTCCATGGTTCACCAGGGAGTTGCTGACGGAGTTGGGATAGCCTGGTGTAAGTGGCTCATCTGGTACTGTTTCCATCCACTTGTCCAGCTGCCATTTGAAGCAGTTGGTTGTCACTCCTGATCACCTTTGGAACAGTTGAAAAGATGAGCTCCATTCCTTGCGAAACTATTGTGGGTTATTGTAGCAATTTTCTGGTTGGTGGCTTCTGTTCTCCTGATGTAGCACAGTCCTTTTCTCAGGTTGTTGTTCACTTCCAGTCCCACATCAGGTACCAGTCCTTCCAGTACTTTCCACACAGATCACAAGGCAATGCTTTCGTCGTCTTTGCAGAGAGTATAGTTTCAGTTCTTGCAGTCATTCCCAGTAGTTCAGTTGTTGGAGGCCTTGGATTCTGTGCGTGAAGGTCCGATGGAGAGCTTCCAATTTGATGATATCCCCAGCTTTGTATGGGTTCCATAGCTGGCAACAGTATTCCAGCTTGGGTAGCACCAGCGCCTTCCGAAGAGTCAGCGTGCAATTCCTTCCAGGTATTTGATCCATCAGTCTTTCGCTATGAGCTCACAAATTTTTGCAACAACACTGGTTAGTGATACTGGCCTATGATTCAGTGGCTCTTCCTTGTTTCCTCCCTTGTATATGGGGACCACATTTGCTTTTTTCCAATCCTGAGGGACTTCACTTTTTGCTAGTAAGCTCATAATGATGTCATGTACTGGTATCCTTCCTGCTAATTCCTTTCTTCATTCTCTTATATCCAGTTAGACACTCCATCTGGTCCCGGTTCTTTCTTAACATTTGTTTCTCCACTGTCATTATATCTTGTATATCTACTTGTATTTCATTCAACACTAGGTCCAGGGGTCTCATTATTTTCACTGAACTCACTCTCTTGTAAGAAACAGTTTGAAAACTTATGTTCATCACTTCAGCCTGTTCGCCTGGATCCTCGTAAATGACTCCATCTACATTCAGTCTGTATATCCCCTCCTTGTTTTTTAATTTTCCATTTATATATCTGGAGAAGAGCTTATTTTCTCTTCTCTACGAATCCTTGTACTGTATATTCATTCCTTTCCAGTGTATATTTCTCCCATAGATCGTTTCCTCCCTTTCTTCTTCGTCCCCTCCAAGCCTTTTTCCACTTCATTTTTGCTTCTTCGCATCTCTTGTTAAACCACTCTTTCTTGTTTCTTTCCTTGATCATCACCTTTCGTACACATCTCTCAACCACATCCTTGTGTATCTGTAAAAACTCATCCCACTTTTCTTTAGTATCTCTTGCTTTGTTGGAATTTCTCCAGTCATTTTCTGTTAAGTATTTTCTTAGCTTGTCAGAATCAGCGTAACCATAATTTTAACATCATTTCTATATGATTCTAATCTTGTAGCATGCTGAATTGGCATTCTTATATGGAAAATATTATAACTTTTATCACCATATATGTTCATACACACCTAATTATCTGAAATGCAGTCAGAATTTTTTGTTTAATTTGACTGTTAATAAAAATTCAGGATTCCGAGCAAAAATTCCCTGAAGTTAGCGGAACTGTTTCACCTCTGGCTTCACAGCTTGCCTTGACAAACTTCTCGTTTCGTTTCGTTTTTGAAGGCTCCAACATGTTTGCATTCGTCGGCCTTGGTCACCTAATGGTGGCTCTCCATGCTGCTCGATCTTTGGCAGCCTCCCTGTTCAATCCCTTAACCCAGAGGTCACACTTAATGACCTCATCTCATGTCTTTCTCGGTCTGCCCCTCCCAACCCCTCCCCCAATATTAACACTTCTCACCTTCTGCATCCAATTATCATCCCCCATCCTCTCCACATGTCCAAACCACCTCAGCTTACCTCTCCTCATCACAATACCAATATACTCCAGACCCATACTACCTCTCAACTCTTCCATCGTAAACCCAGCCCCCTCAGGCCTTGCACGCAGGGACGCACTGCACATCCCCCTAATCAGTCATTTCTGTACGTTTAAGCCTGCGAATATCCTCTTCCTTTACTGCCCAGGTCTCACTACCATACACATGCTGCATACAAAGACCTCTTAGCACGTAAGGAGAGTTCTCTCAATGTCAGGAGACACAACAGCTCCCTGAACTTCGTCCAACCACTCCTCACCCTAGCAACCGAGCTAGCTCCAGCCCCACCTCCGGCACATAACATGTCTCCCAAATAACAAAACTCTTCCACACACTCAAGAGACTCACCAGCAAGTTCAATCCTTTCACGCCTAACAATCTCCACCTGCTCTCCCTGACACACCGCACACATAAAATCAGCATTATCTCACAGTCTACCTCTAATACCACTACATCTCTTGTGCACCCATTTATCACAAACACTGCACAAGATGGAATTACTTCCCACACCTTTGTGGCGAACTGCACATTGCCACTTTCTCTCTCCTCTGATTGTACTGCCACCAACCCTAGATATCATCAATTTTGTTTCATTTGTATTTACCCTTAAGCCCTTGTGCCCCATACCATCTCCCCATTTCTTAAATCTTTCCTCCGCCTCCTTTTCATTCTCTGCAATCAACACCAAATCATCAGCATACAACATCTACCACGGGAGTCCATCTCTGAAGTCATGTGAGAGGGCTTCAAGTACCATGATAAACAACAAGGGACTCAAAACTGACCTCTGATGCACACCAACATTCATGGAAAACTCATCACTCAAAACTCCATTCACTCTTACCTGGGTGTGAGCACCCACGTACATGGCCATAACCACCCTAACCAGCTACTCTTCCAACCCTAGCTTTCTCATTACCCACTTAACCACCTCTCTAGGGACTCTGTCAAAGGCCTTTTCCAGATCAACAAACACAAAATACAATTCCCTTTTCTCTCCAATATATTTTTCCTGAAGCTGTCGAACAATGAATATGGCATCAGTGGTCCCCCTGCCTGGCATAAACCCAAACTGCATCTCATCAGTATTCACTCTTTCATTAATCATACCTTCTAGAACTCTTTCCATTACTTTCATTATCTTATCTAAGAGCTTTATACCTCTGTAATTTCCCCTTTCCAGGGGATCACCCTTCCCTTTGTACACATTTACAATTAGCCTACACTCTTCAGCCAATCATAGGGACAACACACTCATATATAATAATATTTATCAGGTCAGTGACTAACCTTACCCCACTATCTCCTGAGGCCTTCAACATTTCAGCGGTCAACCCAGACACACCTGCCACCCTCCCCACCCGCATCCTGCCTGTTACCTCACTCACAGTAGCAGCGCCAATCAAAGGCCAAGGGCCAAACACTGGATCTGCTGGCTCCAAACCTTCCCTATCCCAATCAAACTCCTCATTCAACAACTGCTTATACTGCTCTCTCCATGCATCTTTAATATCCCCACTGTTCACCACTACCCTTCCTTCATCATTCTTCACACACTGCTTACCTACAATGTCCTGATTATCCCTCTTCACCTGATTTGCCACCCTAAAAATAATATTTTTCCTATCCCCATGATTTAGATTATCAAGTAAAAGTCTCTGTGACTCAGACTTCGCCCTGTATACGTCTCTTCTAGCCCTACACTTGGCAGCCAAGTACTCCTCCCTGTTACCACCCTTCTTCCACTCCTGGAAAAGCCTTCTTTTCTCCTTAACTGCAGCTTTTACATCCTCATCCCACCACCAAATTACTTTATGTCTTGGTGGGCCTCTTGTCCAACTGCATATTGCATCAGTAACTCTCAAGAGGTTGTTCTTAAGGGCTCTATACTGTTCATTAACGCCTCTATCTATGGCTTCCTGTTCAGCCACCACTCTCCTCATCTCACTATAAAAGGCATCCCTTACTGATTGGTTTCCCAGCTTCCATATTTTCCTCCTAGGTACATATGTCCTCCTCCTCATCACTTGTTCTTTAAGCACCATGTCACAAATCAATAGTTTGTGCTGCTGCACACACTCCTCGCTTCCTATAACTTTAACATCGCTCAGTAACCTCCTATCAACCCTCCTGACCAGAATATAATCTATCTGACTGCTATTTCCCCCAGACACGTACGTAATTAAACGACTCATTCTTTTTCTAAAATGTGTGTTGCACATAATCATGTCCATAGCCTCCCCAAACACGAGTATTCTTTCCCCTTCCGCATTCCTCACACCATATGCACGTCCCCCATGGACTCCTTCATAACCTTGAGCTGCTTTACCCACATGACCATTCAGATCCCCTCCCAGAACCACTACCTTATCATTGCCCATACCACCTACTACATGTATTAAATCATCCCAAAATCTATCCTTCTCTGCGTCATCCAATCTCGCCTGTGGAGCATATTCCGATATAATTACAATAATTTTCCTACCGATCAAAATTTTCACTACTAATATCCTATCACTTACTCTCATAACATCCATAACATATTCCACCCATTTCTTCGCAACCATCACACCCACACCCCCATATCCATCATTTCCCCCCTGCCAAAACAACTTATAGTAGCAATCCTTCCCAACAATCTTTCTGGCTGATCCACCCCTGTACTGGACTTCCTGCAAACATGCCACATCCACCCACCTCCTACTGAATGCCTCAACGTCTTCCCCCACTTTTCCCCTCAAACTTCCCACATTCCATGAACCCACTCTAAACCCCGTGGGTGATTTACTGTCCTCAAGGCTTGCTTTATTTTGTGTAAATTTTGATTTACACTGTAGATACATTTATTTGTGCTTTAAATCAGTATTTTTGCAGAATGGAAGGTGTGGTAGGTGGTGGCGACCATCATCCACTCACTTGATGTAGTGCTGCCTACTTCTTCCTTAGCCTTTATCATTCTTTTTCTGTGCCTGCCCTCCTTTCATCTTATTTCTCCCATCTTTCGTATCACTTCTTATTGCGTTTCTATCCTTTTCAGGTGGCTTTACATTGAGTGACAAGCCAAATGGTTTCCTGTAAGCCAAGAAACCATTTACAACGCTGGGTGGTAACCATATAACCGAACCATACGTGCTCCCTACGTGTCAGCAAGTGGGTTGGTGGAGGGTCAGTGCCCCTCCCTGTAAAACAAATAACTCAAAGTCAAATGGCCACCCCTTACGGGATTATGGCGTCTGGCAATAGATAGATAGACAGGAAGTCTCTCAATGTGTGTTGTCGATCTGAAAGGTAAACACTGCACAGTATCCACTAACTTGAGTGTGTTTTAGCTCTGAAACCTATTTTTTTCTTCTTCTTCTTCTTAATAGCCTTACTAAACAAAAAAAAATTACCTGATTTCAGATAATCAGGTGTTTATAAATTTATATGGTGACAAAAATTATAATATTTTCCATTTAAAAGTGCTAATTCGATAAATGACTGTCGACTTAGTATTTAATTGCACCGTACAGTCACTTGGCAGAAAGATCCCCGAGTAACTGTACCTGAATGTTCCCTGCCTAAGAGTGATTATTGTGTGGCAGGGGTTGAGTGAGTTACGAGTACAATACAGTAATACTCTCTTCAACATTTTTTAACTAATTTTGCCATCACTCCATATTACAGTAATTTATTGTTTGTCCTTTCTTTCCTGTCTCTGTATACATTGCACTTAATTTTTTCTCACCTCTTCTTCCAGCTTTCCCTATTCCTTATCACTGTCATTCCACTGTTTTCCTTAATAACCCTTCCTCTCCCACTTACATTTCATTTTCTAAGTCTTCCTTCCATCTTTCTCATTTGTTAATCTAACATCCTCCTTGCTTCTTTCCTCTTTGTTTTTCAGCCCCCACTTAACTAGTCCCCTTTTCATTCTTGCTGCTTCCATCTTTTCTTTCCTCTCCTCCCCTCACTTTTCATTTTGACACTTCTTTCCTATTCCCTGTCTCATTTTTATCCCTCCTCCTACCTAACTGCACATCCTAATTTCTCTTTATTCCTCTCCTGTTTACATCACTTATTTCCTTCTCATCTCCATCACTGTTTTCTCGAACTTCATTTTTTCTCATACACACATCATGTCTCACTCACTTTCCCTTCTTCATCTCCCATACGTATTGTACTGTATGTTTGTTTTTTCTCCTGTATGTTGTCATATATCCTCACCCTTACACTTCTCGTATCATTTGTCTTGAAGCAGTGTTTTCTCCATTTCGTCATTCACTTACTACAGATGATGGAGGGGGAGGAAGTAAAGGAGAATGTGCCAGTAGAATCATCTGGCCTCAGCTTCAAGTCTCTCCCACATCCACCAGTTACCATCACCAAGACCTATGAAGTCAGCAATAATGGTACTCTGATGGCTCTGTAGCTATTTCTTCTACTGATAAAGCAGATCTCTTTGCTCAGACTTTCTCCTCCAATTCTACCTTAGACAATTCCGGTGCTGTTCCTCCATCACTTCCCCCCTCAGACTTCCTCATGACTGGCATTAAAATTTCTTTAGCTGATGTATTTTCTGCCATCACTGGCCTCAATATTAACAAGGCATATGGGCCTGATGGAGTCCCTCTTGTTGTCCTCAAAAACTGTGCTTCTCTGCTTACACCCTGCCTAGGTAAACTCTTTCGCCTTTGTCTGTCAACTTGTACCTTTCCTTCTTGCTGGAAGTTTGCTCTTATTCAGCCAGTCCCCAAGAAGGGTGACCATTCCCTACCCTCTAACTATCGTCCCTGGGGGTAGAGGGGGTTTTCAAGAATTCTCCCCCAGTATCCCTGCTTGTCGTAAGAGTCGACTAAAAGGGTTGGTGGTGGGTTAGTGCCCCACCCCGTAAAAACGACTAACTAAAAATACAAACAGGAAGCCTCGGACCAGGACTGACCAAAAGTTGACGACAAAGGATTGGACAAAGGACGAGATTAAGATTGCGACCTGGAATGTGAGGGGTATGAATGATGAGGTGAAAGAGAGAGAGATTGTACAGGTGCTTGAGAGTGCGAAAGTGGATATATGTGGAATAACTGAAACTAAATGGCGAGGTGAGAGTGTGAGAGAATGGGAATATGGATGGGGTATATGCGTGGGAGTGGGTGAGAATGAGAGGGCGAAAGAGGGAGTGTGTATTGTTGTGAGCAACAGGTGGAAGGAAAATTTAAGAGAGTATGGATCAGTTGGCTCAAGGATTGTGTGGGTAAGAGTGAAAGTTGGACTACAAATGTGGGCAATTGTGTGTGTGTATGCGCCAGCGCAAGATCGTGTAAGTAGAGTGAGAGAAGAGTTTTGGGCAAATGTGGAAGCCTGCTTGGAAAAGTTTGAAAGGAATGAGAGAGTGTTTCTGATTGGAGATATGAATGGAAAAGTAGGGAATGAGAAGGTGGATGGAGTGGTTGGTGAGTGGGGTGTGCCTGCAGAGATGGATGAGAATGGCAGTGCTTTAGTGGACATTTGTGCTGGGAGGGGGTTGGTGGTAGCTAATACCCTCTTCAGGCACAAAATGATCCATAGGTATACATGGCGAGTGGTGAGAAGAGAGGACGG
>JAGKTI010015120.1:0-20862 GCA_018397915.1 Birgus latro | reverse complement strand
TATATATAATCAGTAGGATTACGATTCAGTTTTAAAGCCCTAGATATAGACATAAAAATCAAATCGCTTGTTGTTCTAAATGTCTACTTATTGTGACAACCTTATTATGCTTAAACAACTCAAATGCCAGCTCTTCTTTCCTGGGAATCAGTTTCTTCTTATATAGTCTTTTTTTTCCTTTTATGGGTAGGAGCTCTTTTTTTTTTTTTTTTTCCCCTAAGCCGTGTTTATTCAAGCTCAAAAATTAAATCTGCTGTTTAGAACCAACTGGGAGTCCTATCGTACCGACTTTAACTACTTTTGAGGAAGTTGGATATATTGCGTTTTCGTAAAAAAATACGCCGTATCAGCACCAGTCTAGTAAACTTGCTTTCAGTTACATCTAAGCAGATGCTTTCTACCGTATGTGAAAACTTAACACTAGTTTTTTACGTTGAAATGCCGGGTACGATTAAAGGAAAAAAAATGATCTTATCTCTTGCAAGTTTTTTTTTTTATGCACGAGAAGTCTTCGTCCTTCAGAAAACAATTATAAATGTCTATAAATTTTATATCAACATCGGAATTATATATTTCGTCTCGTATTAAGTTTTGTCTTTCGGTCAATGCCTCCTCAATCTCCTTTCATACGCGTTATCACCTTTCGGAGTGATTTTACCAAAGAAATAGGGTTTATAGTCTAACATGGCCTATCATAATGTCCAAAAATTCTCTTGTTTTAAATTTATTCATGTATTAAGATGCCATTTTAAAGTCCTAGTTACTCAAATTTTTTAAAAGGTCCTTTCTACATCCAAATTTCTTTTATTTATTGACAACCCCCAAAGCAAACAAAACATTTGGCAGCTGAAATCCTAAAATGCCAGATATTTTTGTTTGTGTTTCCGAAAAAAATTAGAGCACTTTTGTTGAAGTTGCATAAATATGCGTTCTCGCATCAAAATACGTAGGTTTAAGCACGTCGTCAGTATAAATGTTTTGACACCATAAATTGGATGCATTCTTCCGTAACATACTAACACTTGGAATTATTTGTTATTCTCCCGTTGATGGCTACGAAATATCAAAAAGTCATTTAAAACACCTTCTTGCTATGGTAAAACAAAAACAAAAAAATCTCAAGACGACATTCATAGCAGTTCGACCAAAATCCTTGAAGCTGTATTTTTTTTATTTTTTTTTTGTCATGTCAGAAAAATCTACGTACTTTAGGAACCAATTTACAAATATTTATTAATTTCGTAAAAGAGATTTTGCAGTAATATTTTTACTTTCCCGTATTCATTTTTATCTTACCGCAAGAAGCTCCTCAATTGTGTTTCATATGAATTATTGGTGAACAGAGTGATTTTACCTAAGATATTTCGACTTACCGTTGAGCATGAACATTCATAAAGTGCAAATATGTCCTTTTCAATCTAATAAGGAGGCTTAAGATGCCATTTTAAAGCCATAACTGTAGAGATTTTAACAAATGTTTCTATCTCTAATTTACTGAGTTTTATCGACGGCCTCCCTCATTATTTGAAACTTGCTATGCTTAAACACATAAAATAAAAGATCTTATTTGATTGTGGGTCGATTTCTTTCTCGCTACTTTCTTTAATCTTATGGCTGGACTTTTTTTTAAGATGCAATATTCACACTCTGAAACTATTTCTCGTTTAACTATAGAATAACTGGGATTCTTTCCCAGTAAACTTAGAGCACATGTGTGAAAAATACATATATGGGTTCTGATCTCTTAATGCGCAGTTTTAAGCATAACCACAGTTCAATAATACTGAATTCCTTTCTATAGTAAATTAACAGTTGGACACTTCTTCCATTAAAAAAAAAAAAAATGCTACGATGAATAAAAAATATAAAATCATTTAGTAGACTCTTTGGCTATGGTAAAAATCCAACCAATCTCAAGCCGTCATTAACAGCAGTTCGTGCCAATGCTCCTGCAAGCAGCATTGTTTATTCTATCCTATACACAAAAAATCTATGGGCTTCAGTGTTGAACTTACAAATATTTATCATTTTCATACCTCAGAATTGCAACTGTATTATTGCTCTCTTGTATTTGTATCAGAATGTCAAAACCTTTTCAGTTATCTTCTGTGAGATTTACCAACGTTGGCAGATATTTTATCCAAGGAGATATCGATTAATATACTGTAACACGACCCTTCATAATGTGCATATTTTTCTCTTTTGTTTAATATTATCAGGAGGCTAAAGATGCAATTGTAAAGCCCTAGTAATATAGGAAAACGTATATTTTCCCAAACTCTAAATTTCTCCCTTTTACTGCCAACCCCCGAATCCATTCAAACTTGTTGTGCTAAAATACCTCAAATACCAGCATTTCTTGCAAGTGATTCTTATTTTTTTGGTTACATCATTAATAAATATAGGTGTATCTAGTTTTGTTGTTTCTAAACCGCATTTTTCACCCTCAGAAATCTTCCCGGATTTTCAGAAAACATTTTTTTCAACAAAATTTGACTACATTTGTAAGAAAAAAAATCCATATTTATAACCTTCATCAAAAAATACCAGATTTTTGGTATTACTCCAGCATAACTGTTTTGAATATCTCCTGCAGATAATGGTTTCTTTTTCAGCAGGTTGAAATTCGTTTTTATCCATAAACATACCCCAACGATGCCAATGCTCCTTGAACCTCTATTTTTTATATTTCTGTCATGGAAGAGAAATCTCCAAACTTGAAAAAAACAAGACAAAAGTGTTTACTAATTAAATATTTCAGACAGGTATTGATGTTTTTTCTTTATGACATTAATTTTGATTTGACCATCAATAACTCCTCAATTTTCTAACAGTTTTCATCTTTCGCAGTGCTTTTACTTAATGATGCCGGCTTATGGACTAACACGTTCATAAGGTGCAAATCTACCCTTTTATTCGACTTTTACTACAGTTCATGTGTATGCTCCTTCAAACTGCTTTTTTTTTTTTTTTGTATATGTCAAGACAGAGAAATCTCTGAACCAAAGAAACAATGATATGTCCATTTTTATATGCATATCTCAGTTTTACAGTGATGTTTTTCTAAATTTCAATACTTCCTCAATCTTATTTTATACGAGTTTTCATCGTTCGCAGTGATTATACCAAGGAAAATAAGGTGCTTGTGTAACATGACGCCGAATAATATGCAAATTTTCTTTTTTATAATTAATGATAGGAAAAAGATGACATTTTAAAACCCTGGTTAAACATATAAAAATAAAATCTTTTCTAACTCTACATTTATCCCGTTCTTCAATCATCCCTAAGCAATTGAAGCTTATTGTGCTTAAACACTTCAAATGCGAAATCTTTTTCTCGGTGAATCGGTTTCATCCTAAAGTTTCTTTTTTTTCGTTGCAGCTGGAAGTTCTTTTTTGTATGTGTTTTCTAAGTAGCATTTCTTTTTTTTTCACCTTAAGAAATAATTTCCGACTTTTAGAACCAATTGGGAGAACCAATTGGGAATCAAGTCGAACGTATTTTCGGTGCAATTGTCGGTGTGGCATGCTTATCATTAAAAAAAAAAAAAAAAAAAATAAATACGGTTCTGAACATCGCTGGGGTAAAATTGTTTTAAATTTCTTCTAAAATAGATGCTTCCTACCGTAAGAAGTGAAAACTTTGCACTATTTTTTTACGTTGAAGTGACGTTCCTGCAAGGTTATATTTTTTTTATGTCATGCACAAGAAATATGCGAATATGAGGAATCAAATATAAATTTATAAATATCTCATCAGTATTGGAATGATTTTTTTTACTTCCTCTATTAATCTTTCTCTGAATCAATACCAGTTTTCACGGATACCTAATGGTCTAACATGACGCATCATTATGCGCAAATATTCTATTTTTAAATATGTTCAGAATTCTTAAGATGTTTCACTGCGCTAATTTTACAACTAAACAAATAATACTTTCTGAATCTCAAATCTCTGACACTTTTCGACGACTCGCTCATCACCTTCATGAGGACTGACACCTCAAGTACCAGTTGTTTTAATGTGTGAATCGAATTCGTCTTATACTCATATGTTAGCTCGTTTCTCCTTATCGCAAAAGTTTATTTAAGCCCATTTTAAATCCCCCAACGTTTTATTTAAATTTTACAAACAATCGGATTTTTTCCCCTAAAAAATTAGAGTACATTTGTGGATGTTGCATATTTAGCGTTTCCGCCCAAAATATGAGAATTTTAGCAACACTCCTGTACAATCTTATTGAATTACTCTTAAACCGGATGCGTTGCATCGTAACAAATTCAACGGTGGCTCTGTTTGTTATCCTTGAAGTGACGGCCATGAGATATGGGGAAAAAGTCCTTTGATAAATTCTTTTGCTCAGGTAACATTCAGTCTCATAACGACATGTACAACAGTTTATGTCATAACTCATCTACGCAGCATTTTTTTTTCTTTACATCCCTCATGAACGAGAAATCTGCTGACGATGAACCAATTATAAATTTATCAATCTCATATATCAATATTGCACAAATGTGTTTACTTGCGACTAATAATTTCAATCTCATTTTAAATGAATCCTCAGTTCTCTTTTATGCGAGGTATCACCACTCGGAGTGTCTTTCCCTAAGAAATATTGATTTATGGTCCAGCACGATATATTATAGTGTCCAAATAATATTTGTTTAAATTAATAAAGTAGGATTAAGGTGTCACTTTAAAGCCCAACTTATGCAGATAAAAATAAATTCCTCTAACTCCACATTATTCAATTTCTACAACAAACCCCACATTATCTGAAACCTTTCGCTCTTAAGCACATCAAATGGAAGCTCTTTTTCATATGAATCGATTTCATCTCATATGATTATTCATTTCTCTTTAAAGCTCTAAGTTTTTTTTTTCATTCGTTCTAAACGGCCTTTTTTCACCTTCAGAAATGCTTTCTAAATTATAGAAACAATTAGGTGCGCTCCCAAAGAAATTTAGAGCATCTTTGAAGAAGTTGAATGCACTAGGATTCTCGCAATTTGATATGCTGATTCTTACATTAGCAGTATGGATTTTTTTATATATATTCCTAATGCGTATGATTTCTATCGTAAGGAATTCCAATTAGAACCTGTTTTATATCCTTAAATTGATTTTTATGATGAATGAAAAAGTCATTTAAAAGGCCTTCTTCCTAAGATAAAAATGAAAACAATACGACATTCATAATCACGCTAAAGATCCTCCAAGCTGCATTTTATTTTCTATCATGACCGGCAAATTTGCGAAATGAAGTTATGAATGTTTAACAATTTCCTGTATCAGGTTCGCATTTTTTTTTTACTTTCTCTCTCGATTTCATTTCTATGTTACTGTGAGTAAATAGTGCTCGAGTAATTTTCCCCAAAGAAATTCGGATTACACTCTAAGACCCTCCTAAATATTTAGGAAAAACTCTCCTTTTAAACAATTTAATCAAGAGGCCTAAGATAACGTTTAAAAACCCTTTTTATACAGATTAAAAAAAAGTCCTTTCTATTTTTTTTTCAGTGACCACTAATCATTTGAAATTTATTGTACTTAAACACCGCAAGTGAATCATCTATTCACGGATGAATCAATTTCTAATGTTACTTCATATCCTCTTAGAGATGACAGCTTTTCTTTTTTTTTCCTTGGTGCAAAAAAAGTTTTGTTTAAATATATGAAAAAATATGAGTACAATTGTCGAGGTGGCATATTTAGTTGTTTTGCTGCATAATAGGCTGTTTTATCATCACTCAAGCGTAAAAGAATTGAAAATTTATGGCGGATACTTTTTATGGTAAGTACACAATTGGTACTATTTTTTATCACCGATGTGACGCTTCCGATAAAAAAAAAAAATAATAAAATACCCCCTTGGTACAGAAAAATCCGAATAATCTCAAGATAATATTTACAACAGTTCATGTCAATGCTTCTCCTGCAAGATGCATTTTTTCTTTATGTCAAACGAAAAAACCGCGGATTTATTGAGCCAAGTTATAATTTTTTTTTAATATTTTCATATCTTTGAATTGCATTTTTTTTTTTTTTTTTACTTTCACATATTAATTTGTATTCGATTGTCAGTACCTTATAAGACTTATGACCGTTCGTAGTGACTTTATAGAAGGAAATATGGCTTATAGTACTCTAAACTGACCCATGATGATGTGTATGTACTCCTTTTCTATTAAATTCAATCAGGAGGCGTGTGATCCTATTTTCAAGCCCTAGTTATAACGAAAAAATTTAAATCCTCTGACTAAATTTCTAACTTTTCTCGTACATCTAACCTTCAATTAGAAACCTGTTCCTTTAAACACCTCAAATATCAGCGGTTTTGGAGGGTGAATTGATTTCATCTTATAAGCTGACATTTCCTTTTACTGCTGGATTATTTTTCTAACCTACTTTTTTCACATTCAAATGTTTTCTATTTTTTTTTTTTTTAAATCAACTGACTGTTTCCGATTCAATTAAGAATACACCCGATAGAACTAGTTTCTATCCCCCGAGGAGCTGGAGTTGCTGCCACTAAGCGACCGGGCGATCGAACACCCGACACCCACCGCCTCTACCCCAACCCCAGTGTAAGAGTCGTTGGATGGATAGCGAACTCGTGCAGATAATCGCGGTTTTAAATGACTAATACTGTTATGCTGACTCTCTCTTCAAAAGATCTGCTTTGGCACTAATTTTTCTCCATGAAGTGACGCCTAAGATGAATGAAAAATAAAAAGTAATAAATCATTTTGCTGAGGAAGAACTCCAGACAGTATCAACATGATTCATACAGCACATTATTTCAGTTCTCATCGAAGCTTGTTTTTTTTATTTTTTTATGGATCATGATAAAGTGTTTTTTTGGGTATGAGAAAGTTATGTTTTTTTTTAATAGCATATTGAAGTTTCCATTTTTTTTTTTTTCAACTTCTCGTATAAATTTTTATCCCCCACTATTATTTTATTCTCTATAACATCGATCAGAAAGATAATACCTAGGGAATACGGCTTATGGTCTAACAAGGCCATTCATGATCATTTTTATTTTAAATAAATCAGTAGGAGTAAGACGTTATTTTAAAATCTTATTGAAACTAAATTAAAATCCTTTATCAATCCAAAATTTACTTTCTTTTATTACCACCCACGCAAGAATACAATTCTATTGTGTAGAAATACTTCAACTCCCAGCTCTATTTACCTTTAAATCAGTTTCTTCTATATGAAACTTCATTTCTCCATAGAACTGGAAGATTTTTTTTTTTCCTTATCAGCAATTTCTTTTTCACCCTAAGAAGTAAGCTCTCATTTCAAGATGCAATTGGGAGTCATATCGTACCTATTTGAGTATTCGTACATTTGTGGAAGATGCCTATGTAGTTTTTCTTTTTTTTCTTCCCAGAATACGATATTTATAGCATCACTCAAAGATAATTGTTTTGAGTTAGTCCTTAAGCTGATGCTTTCTACCGTAAGAAGTCAAACCGTAACACTATTTTTTACGTTCAAATGACGGCAACGAAAACAAAATATATATCACAGGCCCTCTTGATAATGTTACGAAGCGAGATTTGCCAGAAGTTTCGGGATGTTTACGGTAATTCCGGTATCGCTACGATCAGAGTTGCCAGTTTGACTACTGTTTGGAGCGTAGATGTTTCGTAAGTTTTACATTTTTTTTATGCTCTTTTTCTCTATAATGTTTTACTTACGTGATTGTTCGTTAAATTATGTAATGTAATCTAAGTTTGGTAAATGATTTAGAGTGTTTTGTAATATAAGTAGACTCTGGCATGTTTGATGTCTCCTAATTGGTAACTGTGTTGCTAGGGGCAAGTACGGGCATGTTCCAGAACTGTGGAGAAGTAGATCATTCTCGGACAATGCAAGGTTATATAAGGATGAGTGATGAGACTTTAACGGGTTTAGTTGGGCCTCGGTCAGTTTGCATGAAGTTTAGTTGAATGTCGGTGACGTTTGTATATTTTCGGTACTTGTCAAAGCAGTGAAGTGTTGTTGGCAAACAAAGAAGTGTTGCAAAAGTGTGTATATTTTCGGTACTTGTGAAAGTAGTGAAGTGTTGGCAAACAGTGAAGTGTTAGTGAAGTGTATCAACAGTACCTGTGAAAATAGTGAAATGTTGTCAAGTATTAAGTGCAATTGCAGTTAGTGAAGTTTGTATAGCTCCAGTGCGTGTGAGAATAGTGAAATTAGCAAGCATTAAGTGGAATTATTTGGAAAATAAAGACAGTGAACTTTAGGTAGCCAGTGTTTATCTTTGCCTCAGCTGATCTTGTGTGCTGTACACCTAAGGCTGACCATAGGAAGAACGACTCACTGGGCAACGTCCTTCCTATACTGAACTACTGCTGTTGGAGCCTGTGACAGTGTGGGACTCGGACGCAACACTGGTGTCAGGAGCGGGATTATTCAGTGCTGCAATGAGTTGAGTTTAACCTTTCACACGGATGTAGAAGCTCTCGAGCTGGGCAGGAGGAAATTTCCCTGGCGACAATCATGAAGCTATTACAGGCACAACGTGAAGAACAGAAAGAAGAACAGAAAGAGCTCAGGAAGGAAATGAAAGAGCAAATACTGGCACAAACTAGAGAACTCAAAGAACTATTTCAGGCACAAAGTGTACAATTGCAAGCACAGAGTGAACAACTAGAGGCACAACGTGAAGAACAAAAAGAACATGAACAACTTCAAGAGGCTTTAAAGGAGCAACAGATGGAAGTACAACCGAAGGTGCAAGAACAATTAGATTCTCCCATTGGGGAAATGAGGGAAGAACAGCAACAGCTTAAGGAGGAAGTAGATGCCAAGCTAGAGCAGCAGAAGTATGAGGTGAGCAATGGTGTGACTGAGTGCAAGCAGCATGTGGATGACCAGTTGGAGTCAGTTGGTGAGGAAATGGTGACGGAGTGCAGCCAGCGTGTGGACGGCCAGCCGAATATTGGTGAGGAAATGGTGACTGAGTGCAGCCAGCGTGTGGACGGCCAGCTGAAGATTGGTGAGGGAATGGTGATGGAGTGTGGACAGCATGTGGATGGCCAGTTGAAGCACGTGGTTGACCATGTGAAGATGACTGGTGAGAGGATTGAGGCTATAGAGAAATATTGCACTGCTGAGCCTCAAGTTAGTGTACAGGGAGCATGTGAGGGGAGTGGACAGTGTACAGTGAGTCTTGAATGATCCCAGTCATCTAGAGGTGGCATTGCAGGGTTGAGTAATCAGAGTGCCTAGGTTTTGAGTCCTGGCCGTATTTGTGATGCTCCGGTTTCTGGGCCCCAAACTAGTGAGGTGCATGGCTGTAATGGGGGTCCAATTGAAAAGAAGCCTCAGGAATTTGGTGGTGGAGTGTCTTGGGAAGCTTACCATGCACAGCCTGGGTTACTTGTAGATCGGAGTGGTTCGGATTATGGGCGGAGGGCAACGCAGTTTGCTGCTGGCCTTGGGGGTGCCGCAGTGGAGATTCTGGGCCAGATGTCAGTTATGGAGAGGGGCAGTTTTCAATCCCTGGTGGAAGTGGTGGAGCGCAGATATGGAACCACGTACACCCGAAAGCAATAATTGGTAGCCCCCCTAGTTGCCGAGGCCAGTGGAAGGATAGACCGGGCGAACGAACACGGCCTCCCCTCTTCCCCCCGGCCCTTTCCTCCCCACCCTTCCCTAAACCCCCGTTTAAACGTTTACAGGGTAGGTTTGTAACATTCGTGGCTGGCGATGTTTCGTTGTATCTGTCTACATGACTTAACATTCACGTAAGTTACCATTCTTGTTAATAAGATACTATGAAGTAATGTGCGATAGTGTGCTATAAGCTAGCATATGAACGTGGAGAAGCAATGCGATATACATAAAGGCATGAGTATGAAAAAAAATGAGCGAATATACTTTCAGTGCATTATAATAATATACTGTATTCTTATTAGCATGAAGTAAATAATATTCCAGTTTCAAGTGTATGAAGCTGTATCAACTGCATTTACGATATCTGTTACCATCTGGTGGCGCTCCAGCTAGTTGTCAATCATACAAAAATGTTTTCTGGTTATTTATATTTATATATAGACACGAAATCAGCTACGAAAAATATTCCCTCTATATATGAGACTTTGCTTCAAAGCTTCAAGCCATCCCCTGGTATGAATCACACACACACATACACGTTACATAGTTGCACACATCCGCATACACACAGACCTGCAACACAATGTCAGTGTATAGCCATTCGATCTTAAGATGAGGACTACAGTCCTGTTATACCGAATCAAAACCATTAAGATGAGGACTACAGTCCTATTATACCGAATCAAATATCATTTCCCCCATCATCGTATCCTTCATCCTAATCACAGTAGTAATTACATCAGCATGTGTAAGTGTAATGACTGCAGTGTGGGATTACGTTGCTTTACAGCAAATGGTTAGACGCTAGTCCCATGAGGAATAATTTTGTTTGGCCGCTGCAATAATGCCTAGAACAAAATAAGTCTTCTATGTTTAGCATATACAGTAAGTCTTAGATTCGCGTGTGGTAAATGCCGCGTTGTTTTCTGTAAAGACAGGCAGCATACAAAGGTCGTAACCCCCATACAATCTGCTAGCAATACATAGCTTTATGGCCCTGTGACATTAACAATGGAAACTGCTGGGTGTATTTCGCCTATCAGCTAAAACCAGAGAGGACTCACTCCTCTACCGTGTGACTCTCCATGTCCAGCCAGTGTGTTGTGCAGACCTCTGGCCCGTCTCTCTCTCACACTGGACTTAGTCTCAGTCATAGAGGAAGATTTTTGGGAGTTTAGTCCGTTTTGGGCAGTTGCTGGACTTAGACACTGAGGAGAATTTTTCTGAGTTTTCCTACTTTTTCAGGGACTCTGTCTCAGAAGAGTAGACTGCTGTCTTGCTCTCTGTGATTGTGAGTGTGTGTGTGTGTGTGTTTCCGGCCCGCCGTTAGTGTCCCTCACTGTAGTACGATGCCGAACCCTGAAGGGGTGCCGTTAGGGCACTTCCATGAGGGGGGGCCATTAGGGCCTGGTTAAAAGAGGCAGTGAGGGCGGCTCTGTTAGACTAGGGGCAGTAACGGATCTCCTGCGTCGCCCTTTAGAGGGAGGGGAGTTTAGGCATCCGTTACTGTAAGGAACTGGCCGTTTTTCTTTCATTTTTGTCGTGACTGTGTGTGTTGCTGGTGTGCGTCTGTGAGTGTGTGTGTAGTCTGCTAGTTGTCTGTGAGTTTTTCTGTCATGGAGCCTCCTCAGGATGTGCCTCCTTCGAGGCTCTTCAACATCCCGCAACCTGTGCCTCAGAGGCAAGGCTCTGCTAGGACTGCCTGCACGATGGGGAGTAAGAGGGATCATTGCTCTTCCACCTCTAGCTCTCACTCCTCAGTTACCGAGGATGCACGCCCCTCTCTGCCGATTTCCTCAGCTGATGCTTCCACCATTCTGTCTCAGCCTGACGTTTGCGATCCTTCTACCACACCACGGCCTACCAAGGCTGCTCGCATCCACGAACGGATGGCCGTGGAAAGCGATGCCCCTGACACTCCTGTAGCCTCTTCCGCTGCTGCTCCTGACCGTGTTGATGCTGAGGGCTTCACGCTACTTGCCACTAGGAGGTCCCGGGATCGCAGACAGGTAAATGTCCCACCCCGGCACGACGCTCAGGGACTCCTCACAGGACTCCTCTGTCTGCTCGCCCTTCAGTGACAGTGGCTGTGCCCCCTCCTACCCGCTCTCAATTTCCAACCTTTCGCTTGCATCTGCAGGAAGGTCACGCGACCAGTTACGATGCAGTAACAGCCCTCGAACATCACCTGCCAGGACTCAGGACTTCCAATGTCACTGGGAAGGATGGGAGCTCGGTTTTAGTACCCAAGGACGAAGCATCATAAGATCTACGAACGGCGGCAGTGGACGAGGTCTTCCCCATCAAACTTGTCGAGCTCAGTCCAGGGCTACGGTCGACCAGGGCAATCGTCATGGGGTATCCCCTGAGGATGCCAGTCGACCTTCTTTTGCGCCACCCTCAGGTAGAAGAGGCTACCCGTTGTCAGAGGCAGCACACCAGGGAGGAGACACGCCAGGTCCTTGTCACCCTCCGGGGTCCTCTGCTGCCTTCCATCGACCTAGGGAACTGGAGCACCTACTTCCTCCGTACCTACACTCCTGAACCACGCCACTGCTACCGGTGTCAGCGGTATGGACACCACCGAGCCACATGCCGCAGGCCTGTAGTTTGCGGAATGTGCAGCGGACCACATGAGACAGACCATTGCCTGACCAAGTTCAAGGCCAAGGAAGTAATCACCTCCCGTTGTCCTAACTGCGCCGGCCCGCACCATGCTTGGCACCCAAGCTGCCCATTCAAAGCCGCACATGTCCTGCAGGGTCGAAAACGACAGGTGGCCTGGGTTCAGCAGCAGCAAAGAACCAGCACTACGCCTGCACCACCAGGGACCTTTGTCTGGGGTCAGCAGTGCAGTGCAGCAGCTCCTCCCCCTCTGGCTCTAGACGAGAGTGCTTTTCCGCCTCTCCCATCGGCCCTCACTCATCAGTCAGTGACAGTGGAGGTCCATCATCCTGCACCAGCCGTGACCCCGCCACCGACCGACATACCTGCTCCACCTTCGCCCTCCACAGCAGGCTCTCCTCAGGTTCTCTTCACCGAGGACGAACTGCGGACTTTTGGAAGGGAGATTACCCTGTGCTTGGCTCAGCTACTGGGGGACCTCCATGGCAAGAGAATCGACTCAACGCCCCTTCTGGATACAGTCGACAAGAATTTAGCAGAGGTGGTGGAAGCGAAAAAGCAGCCTCCCCCCTCTCTCTCTGCTCCTCATCCTGTATCTCCAGTCAAATTAGTGAGGGCCAAGGAGCCAGCCAGGGCCAAGGAGCCAGCCAGGGCCAAGGTGCCTTCTGCTCCACTTCCTCAACGTCGCCGCCGAGCCCAGGTCACCACCTCCCCAGGGCCAGCCCCAGCTCAGCAGTGGTAGAGGCAGAGCGAAGGGCTACTCATCGTCAGAGGTAGACAGTTTTCTCTCCAGGCCTGGTCACACCTCTACTGGCACATAAGAAGAACATAAGAACATAAAAAGGGAGGATAACTGCAGTAGGCCGGTTGGCCCGTGCTAGGCAGCTCCTAGAAGAGTAACTGAACTACTAGGATGAGATAAGGACAGCAAAGAAGAAGGCTCCCCCCCGCCCTCCAAACACTCCAGCCGAAGCTGGCAGGAAAAAGTCAGAAAGAACACCACGCAGCATAGAAAAACTGGCGTGGACATTTTATAGGAAAGTGTGAAAGGAGAACAGAGACTATCATAGTGTAACCTGAAAAGGAAAAAGTATGAATTAGTATTGGTTATAAGATTTTTTCTTTTTCTTTTTCTATACCCACCCTTTATTTGTCATATGCTTATCTAGCCTATGCTTGAAACTCACAATGGAAGGGGCAGCAACTACTTTACTAGGAAGTTTATTCCATTCATCTACTACTCTATTACCAAACCAATTTCTACCTATTTCCTTACTGAAACGGAATTTTTCTAGTTTGAAACCATTACTTCTAGTTCTATCCTGTATGCTCACTTTAAGTACCTTGCTAATATCTCCCTTGTTTATACCCTTCATCCACTTAAACACCTCAATTAAGTCTCCCCTTACTCTACGTCTCTCTAATGAGTACAGATTTAGTCTTTTCAGTCAGCCCCAGCCTCAGCAGTGACAGAGGACAAATGCAGAGCTCCTGCCCCCTGGTGCCAGCCTACACACCCTCAAGGCCCAGTTCCCACCTCACCAAGGCTCCCCCTAGCTTCGCCAATGGTGGAGGCAGAGTGCGATGCTCCAGGTCTCCTGCACGGGACTGCTCACCTTTCCCCATTCTAACCACTCCTACCTACCTCCGTGTATTGCAGTGGAACTGTCTGGGGGCGTGGAGTAAGCTCCCTCACCTCCAGGAAGTGGCTGACATGGAGAATATCCATGTATTCCTTTTGCAGGAGACACTTCTTCCTCACGGCTCCCCTTTTAGACTCCGAGGCTACAATCGATTCTTTCTACCTAGGGTCCGGGGCGCTACACGGGGTTGTGCCCCCCTTGTGAAGGACTACATCCCCTGCACAGAGTGCAACCCTCCTATTCACTGCGGAGAGGGTGTTGAAGTTCAAGCTGTAACCCTGCAGCTTGCCACAACTCCCTTAACTATATATAATATCTATGAAAGACACGGTGGGACCCTAGACGTTGGGGAGCTTTTAAATCACGCTGCTGCTGTGCCCACAGTCACTGGAGGAGACTTTAATGCTCACCACCCCATCCTCTCCTCGCCCCTTCCGGCGAATGAGGCAGGACGACATGTTGCCATGGCCCTCGAGGAAACTGCGGGGATCTCCTTACTAAACAACTTGTCCGAGCCCACGCATATCAATGGCGGCAGGCTCGACCTTTCCATTGCCTCTGCATCTCTTGCTAGTGTGTCGACGTGGTCCCTGCACTCATTCCTCACCAGTGATCACTTCGCTGTGGTGATGGAATTGCAGGCGGCTCCTCTTTCACCTCCCCCGCCGCCTCCTCCCTGCTAGGACTTACGGCGTGCACCCTGGACAGAGTATGCGCAGGCAGTTGAGGTCACTATGGAAACTGTTGTTCCCCTGCATTCCCTTGAGGACCATGCTGAGCAGGTTGCTCAAGCCTTACGTCGCGCCGCTGCAGCCAGTATTCCCCTCACTAAGCGCCCCACGGTTTTCATCAAGGACCACTGGTTCTACAACGAGCGGGTCCAAGAGCTTAACCATCAGCTGAACTCGGCCCGCAAGACCTACCATCGGCGGCCTTCTTCTCTGACCAGGAGATACTTGGCCGCAATGGAGCGACACGTTTCGCAGGAAAAGCGCCGCATTCGGGACGAGGCTTGGATGAGGTGGTGCAGGTCGCTAGATTCCCACTCCACACTTGGTGAGATGTGGGCGCGGATTAAGTCCGTTTACTCCCCCCGACCGGCAAGAACACCCTCACATCCTGACCCTGCTGGCGAGGCACTTCGTCTTGCTGCTCATTTTGCTGCCTGTACTGCCCCCACTAGCCTCCCACAGTCTATCGGTGATCTGCAAGCTTGTCTCGCAGGCCCCCATGGGGCCTTGGTTGAGGCTGCTTGCTCTCGACCTGACGTTGCAGACCACCTATTCACTGTTGGGGAGCTGGATCGAGTGTTAAACAGCAGAAAGGATACGGCTCCAGGCCCTGATGGCCTTGTCTACTCCATCTTGGCTCGCACCAGCCAAAGAGGGAAGGCTCGTATCCTGGATCTGTTTAAACACTCGTGGCTTGAAGGGCGTCTCCCGGGATCGTGGAAGACAGCCATTATTCACCCCATCCCTAAGCCACGCAACCTGGACTCCATGAGGCCGATATCTCTCCTCAGCTGTATTGCCAAGACTGCTGAGAGGCTAATCCTCTCTCGTCTTGCCTGGAGGTTGGGACCGCTCCATCCACAGCTCTTCACTTACCTCCCTTGCAGGAGTGCTCAGCACTGCTTGGCCTCCTTTCTTGGCGAACTGAGGAGTGGTCGTGGCATGGCTGTCTTCCTCAATCTCGAGAAGGCGTTTGAACTTGCCAACCCGGATGCAGTACTGGCAGCCCTCGCAGTCAAGGGCATGGGTGGTCACCTCCTCTCATGGGTGAGGGACTTCTTCCTCGACCGAGCTGCTTGTGTGCGATTCCAGGGCAAAATATCCCCCCCTTATCCACACATCAATGGCACACCCCAGGGCAGTGTTTTCAGTCCTCTTTTATTTAATGTGTTGATAGAGGAACTGCTCACTGTTGACTATGGTCAAGGGATTTCGCTACTGTCCTATGCAGATGACTTAGCATTGGCCTTCTCCGGGCGAAACTGCTATACCCAGGCACCAACTGCACTAGTCCGCCTTCATGACAAATGTTGCGAGCTTGGTCTAAAAAATCAACTTTAACAAGACCAAATGCCTACCTTTCGGTCTTTGCCACCCAGACCGTCCCCTCCTTCTTGGGGGTCAACGCCTTGTCTTTGTACGATGTCACCAATACCTAGGCATCTGATTCGACAGCCATCTAAAGTTTGCCAGCCATGTGAGGTATGTACGGGAACGGGCGGCTACTCGCATCTCTGCCCTTAAAGCCCTTTCTAGACGCAATATGGGTGCCTCGTACAGCGTCCTGTGAACCTTTTACACCCACGCCATCTGATCCCTTGTGGATTATGGGGCTGTATGTCTCACTGGGATCTCAGAGTCGCTCCATCGTTCCCTGGAAGTGGTACAAAATACTGCCCTAAGTGTGATGCTTGGGGCACCACCATGGACGCGTCTTGTTAATCTTCGGGCTGAGAGCGGCTTCCCATCTCTGCAACATCATCGCATTTGGGCACAAACAGCAGCTGTTGCTGCTAAGCTATGGAGGCACCGGCCCCACCTTCCTGTCTCTGTTCTCCTCCGGCGAACACTTGATCAGCCCCGAATCCACGCCCTGGAGGTGATTGGATTGTCCTTGCTGCCAACGCAATTCGCAGACTTGATGCCACTGAGGCCGTCAGGGGTGATCGTGATTTGCCTGACCCTGCCTATGCTCCAGCACCACCCTGGCTTCCTCCTGTGATTAGGAGTGTTGATCCTACTGTGGCAAACCCAAGGGCCTCTCTTCCTGCTCTTCTTCAACAGGATGGATTGTGTCGTATGGCAGCTCTCTACACTCCTGATGCTGCCGTCTATTATACAGATGGGTCTGTGGGTGCTGATGGGACTGCAGGCGCTGCTTTTATTTGTGACGAGTGGGTTGAGTCCTGGCTTGTCACCTCTGGTGCTTCAGCCTACAAAACTAAGCTTGTTGGTATCCTTGGTGCTCTTCGCCATGCCAATCGCCACTTCCATCGGCGCATCATTATACATACAAACTCCCTCTCTTCTATACATGGCCTGCAGCAGCTCAATTTCACAGACAACAGGTTCCTACTTACCTCCATCCTGGCTGTTGCAACTACCATCGCTAGCCGGGGAGGTGAAATTTATCTACGCTGGATTCCTGGACACGTTGGAATTTTGGGCAATGAGCGTGCTGATGCTGCTGCTCACCTCGCCTGCACTCTCCCTATCGTCACCTTTCCGTTACGACCTAGCTTATCTCGCATCTTGCGACAAGTAACTGATGCTGTCCACCGTCTTTCCCGGGAAGATCATCAATTCCAGGTATACGAAGGCTCTCGCTCTGCCACCTGGTATGCCATTGCTACAACCTATACACCTGTTGATGTACCCACCGGCACACCCAATCACCTTCTTGTCAAGCTTCGCCGGTTGCATCTGGGATATCCATGCTATAACCAGATGACTGGTGGAAACCCGGAGCAGTGCCCTCACTGCTTCGACATTAGTGCAACGCCTCTTTTACATTATATTCTTGTCTGTCCTGCAACATACTGTCTTCGGCGTGGCCTTGGTGAGCAGCTTCTCAGGGATGACGACTATCGTTTGGCTGCAGAGACTATTGCTCGGGCACCTGCCTCTGTGATTTTTGGGGTTGTGGCCACCTACCCTCCCCCACGTTAACCTGTAACCCTAAATCTTTGTACAGCTTTTCTCTGACGGGCTTTGGTTTTTGCCCGTGTCCTCCCAATGGGTAGGCAAATCTAAATCATCATCATCTACTGTGTGGTATCATGTTGTCCACCTGATTTGCAATATATAAGTATATAAAATGTGCTAGATGTTTCGTTCATGTTCTTGGATTTGTTGGTTCTTGGCAAACAAAGGGTGCTAGTGGTGGGGAGTGGAGTCACAGACGGTAAGATATCGTAAATATGGGTAAAATAGTTTCATACACTTCATATGTAAATATTATTTACTTGATATTAATATGACTATATTATTAAAATTCAATAAAATTATACTCAGTCCGCTTTTTTTCATTCTTCTGCCTTTATTTACATCACATCGCTTTTCCACGTTCATATGCTAGCTATACCATAGTAACACTATACATTACTCCATGGTATATTATTAACGCTCATGGTAATGCACGTAAAGGTTATATCATGTAGACATGGACACATCGTAACATCGCCAGCCACAATTGTTACGAACATAGCCGGAAACGTTTAGAGCGGGGTTGGGTAGAGACGGGTGAAGAAGGGCGGGGTTGGGGTAGGGGGAGGGGAGGAGGCCGTGTTCGTTCGCCCAGTCTATCCATCCCTTGACTTCATCTACTAGGGGGGGTACCGATTATTGCTTTCGAGTGTACCAGACTGAGGTTTACAGAGCAAGATTCAGGAGCCGTGCACGGGCTCGAGGAGGATCCCTACAGCTGCTTGCTCATGACCTGGAGAGTATGGCATATAAGGCGTACCCTGGAGCAGCACCTAACCTGTTGACTATTCTTCTGAGGGACCAATTCATCCATGCCCTTGACAGTGCAGAGTTGAAGGTGCAAGTAATGCAGGCGCAACCAAGAGGCATGCAAGAGACACTTGCCAGCGCTCTGGAATTTGCGTCCTACATCAGGCCCAGTAAGTCCACATATCAGGCGGGTCGTAGTGCAGGATTCGGGGCAAGAAGGGGGCAGGTTCGGGAAGCAGAAAAATTCAGAGGAAGTTCCTGGTATTGTGAGGAGCCGAGACATCGGAAGGTGGATTGCAACAAGCGGTAGAGAGAACAGGAGGACCAAGCAACTGAAGTGCAAGAGGATGGTGACAGTTTCCCGAGGGGAGAAGTGAATCAGGAAGAGGAACAAGGCCTTCCCGGAGGAATGGACTGCGTGGAGGAGCAAGGACGTCGTCGGAAGCGGCACAGAAGACATGATAAGTTGAAGGATTATTTTGTGTATAGTTAGATGTTTCATTAGGATTAAGGTTTATGTTTGTGTATATTGTGTACTTTTGATGACAAAGAACTAGGGAGCGGGTAGTGTTACGAAGCGAGATTTGCCAGAAGTTTCGCGATGTTTACAGTAGTTCCAACGGTATCGCCACGATCAGAGTTGCCAGTTTGACTGCTGTTTGGAGCATAGTTGTTTTGTAAGTTTTGCATAAATTTTTTAATGCTCTTTTCCTCTATAATGTTTTACTTACGTGACTGTTCGTTAAATTATGTAATTTAATTTAAGTTTGGTAAATGAATTAGTTTGTTGTGTAATGTAAGAAGACTCTGGCATATTTGATGTCTCCTTTTTAGTAACTGTGTTGCTAAGGGCAAGTTAGTTAGGACGGGCACGTTCCAGAACTGTGGAGTAGATCATTCTCGAACAATGCAGAGTTATATAAGATGAGTGATGAGACTTTAACGGGTTTAGTTGGGCCTCGGTCAGATTGAGTGAAGTTTAGCTGGGTGTCGGTGAAGTTTGTATATTTCGGTACTTGTGAAAGCAGTGGTGTTGTTGGCAAACAGAGAAGTGTTGCAGAAGTGTGTATAATTTCGGTACTTGTGAAAGTGTTGGCAAAAAGTGAAACATTAGTGAAGTGTATCAACAGTACCTGTGAAAATAGTGAAATGATGTCAAGTATTAAGTGCAATTGCAGTTAGAGAAGATTGTATTTCTTCAGTGCTTGTGAGAATAATGAAGTGAAGTTAGCAAGCATTAAGTGGAATTATTTGGAAAATAAAGACAGTGACCTTCAGGTAGCCAATGTTTATCTTTGCCTCAGCTGATCTTGTGTGCTGTACACCTAAGGCTGACCATAGGAAGAACGACTCACTGGGCAACGTCCTTCCAATACTGAACTACTGCTGTTGGAGCCTGTGGCAGTGTGGGACTGGGACGCAACAGTAAGTTAAAAATATAAACATTCTAGAGACCACATTCATAACAATGTCAATGCTAATGCTCCTGCAAGCTGCATTTGTGTGTGTGTGTGTGTCATTCATAAGAAATCTGAGGACTTGAGGAACAAATTTAAATTGTTTATAAAATTCATATCTCAGTGCTGAAATTATGTTTTTACTTTCTTTTATCTTTTCTGTATGATGGTATACAGCTCATCAGTTCAACACGATATGGAGTTATTTTACCTAAGCCGATAATAATTTTGTAACACGACCCCTCATTATTTTTTAAATATTTACTTTTTATATATTTCTAGAATTCTTAAATGCCATTTAAAAAAATTTATTATACGAGAAAAAGTCAAATATTTTCTAACATGATATTTCTTACATTTATCGACGACCAACCCATCATTTTAAATTTGGTACGGTTAAACACCTCAAACATCAGCTGCTTTTACGTGAAAAAAGAATTCTTTAAAACGTTTAATTCTACTTATAACGATTTTTTTTTTCTAAGAGTCAATTTTTCATCAGAAAATGTTAAAAACAATTGGTCATTTTCACAAGAAAATTGAAGTACATTTTGTAGATCTTGTTTGTGTCAATGTTGTCGCCAAAAGAACAAGGTTTTTAGCATTACTTGTGTTATGATTTTGAAAATCTCATAAAACTGATACTTCTTATCGTAACAAGTTAATAATTGATTCTATTTGTCATCCATCAAACGTTATGAGGGATGAAAAAAAATGTCAGTAACAACCCTTTTCCTTAGGGAAAAATGAAAACAATCTGAAGACGAAATTTTAAAAGAACCATGACAAAGCTCATGCAAACAGCAATTTTTTTTTTCTGTTATGCAAGAGAAATCTGCTGACGAGAAACCAGTTATAAATTATCATTATCCAGTATTGCAATAATATATTTACTTTTTCCTATTAAAGTTTATCTCCATCAATATCTTATTTTTCTAATAAAGGAGTATCCCCTCTTGGAGTGATTTTTTTTTTCCTAAAGAAATATGGTTTCTAGCCTAATACGAAAATTCATGATGTGCATAAATA